>JAXCGZ010012721.1:5000-17497 GCA_037179515.1 Halocaridina rubra
GTTTTTTTTTCTCCTATACCTTTTCCAGCATTTGTCTCTCCACTCAATAGCTTTTTTACACTCATTATTGAACCATTTCTCTCTGGCATGAATAACTCCTAATTTGGTGGAAGGTATGCAACAATCTACTATCTTCCCATATTCCTCAGAAAAGATGTCGTACATTTCTTGTACATATTTGTTATTAAATAAGATCCTCCAGTCAATAACCGCAAAAGCTCATTAATTTTGATGTAATCTTCTTTTGGATAGTTCCTCCTCATGTTCTGAGTGCCTCTACTTTCAGGCAGAACATCTTCGATGATATACTCCATCAACAACACACATTGGTCACTCTTTCCAGTTGGTGGCTCATACTTAATTTTTTCAATATCCGACACGTTCTCTGAGAATACTAGATCAAGCAGCGATAACTCATTGCCAGCCCTGGCCATCGTTGGTTGCAGTTAATGTTGGTGTAGAAAATTCTCTTGTGCGCAGTCTAGGAATCTTGCTCGAATGAGTCCTCCCCACTGAGCTGATCAAGATATATCCAATCTATCTCGCTATGACTAAGATCTCTCATGATCAATATCCTACATATTCTCTCCCATGCAATATTAATAACTGAGATTATGACTTCAGTAGTACCTATATGACTTTCCTCATAATCTTCTAGCCTATTTTCGTTACTTGGTGGGTTATATACATCAATTATTATAATACTCTCTGACCCAGTATTTATGCGAGCAACAAGAAATTCCTGGAACTCACTTTCCATAGCAAAGTTTATTTCTTCAACCTGCAGTTTTTCATTTATGAGCAGTGCCATCCCTCCACCAGTCCTCTAAGATTAAATATTTTGAAGCCCTTAGGAAAAATTGTGACACGGTTTATGTCCTCACTTAATGTAGTCTCTGTAACTGCTACTAACTCTACCTTACTGTAGTGAATCCTATCCTTTAATTCTACTGCCTTACCAGCTATTCCATCAGCATTTGTGTACAGCAATATTAATGAGGCCCCATCCCCTAATCGTCTTTCATTATCTTCTTTATCTCCTCTGTGTCTGGAAGAACTCTGAAACAAAAATTTTTCTTTTCTTAATTTCTTTCCTCATTTGACTTCCTAGCCTTTTGCAACAAGTTTTTGATCCTTTCCATCTCTTCCTGCGTTCTGTATGGTCTAATGAACACTGTTTTGAGTTCTTGAAGGTTTTTTAGTTTTTTCTCATCAATATTTCTCTACATGTGTCCCCTCTCTCATTGGTTACTTTCGTTAGTCTTTAATTTTCCTTCTTAGAATAACCAAGTTGATGAATGTCTATAATATCCTCTGGATCACATAATACTCCAAGCTTCGTTATCAGGTCTAAAGCCCTAGCTTTATTTTGTTCAAGTCTCCCCTGCCATGTTGACTCCTGGGATTCATTTCTTTCCTCATTTGACCTTCTAGCCTCTTGCAACATGTTTTTGATCTTTTACACTGTCTTCTCTTTATTAAGTGCCTGTTTAAGCAATGAATTAGCCCTCTCCATCACAAAATCTTTAATTTTTCAATTACTGCTTCTTTTTAGCAAACCGTTTGTATGTTTTCCAGTGCCACCACCCTCACAGCCTCTTTTACTGCCACATTCCCCTTTAGTGCATCTGCAAAGGAAGTTTTCATGGCATAATGTTCCGTATTTAGCTCCTGAAACTCTTTTGTAATCTGTTTGATGTTTTCCTTTAGCTGGACATTACAAGCTGCAATATCGTCTCTCTCAGAAGAGAACTGAAAACTAACATTTAATTCATTCAGGTTGTCATTCATCTGTTTGTTGTTATCTTTTTGTTTAGAAATTCTGGTGTCTAGTTCACGCTTTTCCCCTTCCAGCTTCTTTATTCGCTTTTCTAGTTCTTTTGTCTCTTGCCCTTGTGCCTTATTTGCTTCCTCCAAAGATCTTATTACCTCTCTAAGTGTTTCATTCTCTATCCATATTCCGAATTTTATCATCCAGATATATTACAACGGAATCGAGGTCCTTGACTATTTGCTTCAGCTTACTAATAGCCACTCCTCCTCTTACATCCCCAGGAGATCCTCTACCACATGCAAAAACGCGCGCGCGCGCGCGCGTGCGCGCGAGTGTGTGTGTGTGTGTGTGTGTGTGTGTGTGTGTGTGTGTGTGTGTGTGTGTGTGTCAGCTTGCTTAACTTGTCTGTGCATGAATTTGTATACGCATTTGTATGTCGCACAATTTCAAAACATGGGTCTACTTGTGAGTTTGTATACGCATGTGTGTGTATTTTGCATACGTTGGTGTCAGTTGCTTAACGTGTGCTTGCGTGTAAGTTTGTACACATAAGTGGTCTTGTGTTTAGCGTGTTTGTATCAGTGTCGATGTGTTTATCATCAATATACGCATAATTTTGCATATGTGTATGTGCATGTGTATTGTGTGCTATCGCACGAACGTGAGTTTTTATATGCGTGTTTGTGTGTGTGTGTGTGTTTGTGTGTATGTTATCTCTACGCATGAGTTTGTATGATCAGGGGGTGCGTGTGTGTGTGTGCATTTCTCGGCGTGTAGTTATTTCGTATCTAGTCATGAGTTTGAACAGGCATATGTGCGTGTGTGCATATGTTACTGTGTGCATCTGACGCTTTCACGTATGAGATTGTTCACGCACAGTATGTGCACTGTGCGTTGTGGTTGTTTGTTTGTTTGTTTGTTTGTTTGTGTGTGTATGTGTGTGTGTGTGTGTGTGTGTGTGTGTGTGTGTGTGTGTGTGTGTGTGTGTGTGTGTGTGTGTGTGTGTGTGTGTGTGTGTGTGTGTGTGTGTGTGAATATACTTGAATATGGTTTCTTATATACTTCAGTATATAAGTTTCTTTGAACAAATTATTTTAAGTTGACAAGTATGTATTTTATGTATGTAATTTATGTAATAATATTCATGCCTGTAATGTATGTATCATTCCACATATGTATGTGAATGTGTAAATTCTAACTTTGAAGAATTCATACGAATCATATATTTGTTCAGGCTGTATACATATGAATCTATGTGTTAGTCTGTACGCATTCACATATGTATGTATATGCGTTTATTCTTCTGTTCCAGACAGATTACTTAATATTATGTTTGTATGACTGTGTGCTAAGGTGAGCACTCTTTATTACTCATTGAAATCATGTGTACATGATTTCAATGTGTCTCTACAGTTCATACAAATATAATTTTTATCATTCTGTATACATGTACGTATACACCACACAGTGAATGTAATATATGTATTTATTAGTCTATGCATATCAAATAATTCATGTAAATATTTATATTTGGATATATACATACTATATATATTATACTTTTCACATAAGTCATTTAAATTCTTGCTTGTATTTGCATGTATACACCAACCATTACACATACATTTTCGTGTAAGTCTCTTTGCATGTGTGTATATGAATAATGATTGTATTAATCTATTTATACGTATGTGTATTTCATCAAATCATTACACTTCAATCTTGTATGTAATAGTCTGTATACATGTGTATATATACCGAACAATTCATATAAATAATGATTGCATCAGTCTCTATATACACGAGTGTATTTCATTAAAGAATTTCACTTAAATTTTGTATGTAACAGTATGTATATATAAGTATATTCACCAAGGAGTTTATATACGTAATGATAGTATTCCTCTACGAATACATAAGTGTATTTCATCAAAGAATTACACATAAATCTTGTATGTCGCACGTGGCGCGCCATTTGAAAACAATCATCCGGAAATATATGGGACGTGTCACGCCACTTCTGTGTGAAAGGTTTCATATATTTCCGGATGTTCGTTTTCAAATGACGTGCCACGTGTGACGTGCCACTTTGGTGTGAAAGCGGCCTATTACATACAAGATTTGTGTGTAATTCTTTGATGAAATAAGCGCATGGGACGTGTCACGCCACTTCTGTGTGAAAGGTTTCATATATTTCCGGATGTTTGTTTTCAACTTGCGTGCCACGTGCGACGTTCTACATGCCATTTTTATGTAAGCACATGGGACATGTCACGCCACTTCTGTGTGAAAGGTTTCATATATTTCCGGATGTTCTATTTCAAGTGGCGTGTCACGTGGCATGCCACGTGCGACGTGCCACGTGCCACTTTGATGTGAAAGCGGTGTATATACACCAAACAATTCATGTTAATCTTGGAAGGGACTTGTTAGGTTCGACCCCCCTCATATCCAAGAGCTTTTGTGAATCTGACAGCTGCTCATCCCTTTAATCTTTGTCTGAAAGTTTGGACCTTCGCAACTTTCTCATGAACAGAATCTCGGTTTCAAACTATATTGTTGTATCTTATCCTCTCTCTGTTGCTCTCTCTTGAAAGACCAAAGCGAATTTGATCCTTTTTGGGTTTTCACTTACAGAATATTCATTTCCTCTATTAATCGTAGACAGAATTTTGGAAGAGAAGTATACTAAGAGAGATTGGTTTATTTGAATCCCATATCCCGCCATAGCGTAACCAGTAGATTTCTCTAAGTAGGAGATGATGCCTCTACGTTCGAGCCTACGGAGGGGCGATAGGAATGGCATCCAGCCTTAATTTCCTGGCTTCTATCCATGTGTGCCTAACCTCAAACTTGGACGAATATTGACAACTAAAACTTAGAAAAATTGGCTATTCTCTCCTCTGTTATATAGGGCCCGCAGTAGCTCAGTAGTTAGAGCACTCGACTCGGGAAGTGACAAACCCGTTTATGAGCCCATCCTGGGGTGTTAGAAAGGGCACTCAGCCTTATTCCCCCGGCTCCGACCGGTGTCCACTCCTTTTCGAATGGGTATTAATAGTGACACATGAAACCAAACCTAACCTAACCTAACCTAAACCAAGCGAATTCAATCAATGGTGTTTCTTTAAGAAGAAAATCCTCTCTGTTTATTTTAATTGTAGGTGAAATAAGTTTCAGTTTCGCTCTTCTGTTTTGTCTTTTTCTGTGGTCTCTGAAGACAAGAAAACTTGAGCCTTTTAATGCTCATTCACAAGAGATTCGTTTTCTGCTATTAATTGTAGATCGGATCTGTGTGTTGTTGGCGAAATTAGTGTAATTGGTTCACATGCTTACTGTTCCGTTTGGTCTTTCTCCCTGTGTTACGTATGCGTGATTTTTTTTATGATAATCATGTGCAGAAAATATATAGTACTTTTCTTCTTCTTCTTTGTCTACATCTTTTCCCACTTTTATGTGGGGTCGATGTTTCTGGCCAGCCGTCTCCACTTGTTTCTGTCCCATACCTCATCACCCAACAAACCTTCAGACCTCAGGTCGTCATAGATGCAATCCATCCACCTACGCTTTGATCTCCCTCTCCTTCTCCTACCCCGTATATCCATTTCCATCACCCTCCTCCCAACATACTTTTATTTGTCACAAACTGTTCCCATTCAAATACAGGTAGACACACATGTTAGAGCTGGGGGATTATGTCTAGATGTCCTCCCTAAAGCCCCGCGGTGAGATCAAACTTTCTTTAGTCGCTTTGCGACTCGTGCATTCAACCACTGAGCACCGCACAGTTCTCAAATTTGCTCTACTGTTGCATCTTTGTTTTCTTTAAAGACTCGAGCGAATTTGATCCTTATTGTGTTTTCGTATACAGAAGAATTTCCCTCTGTTATTAAGCTTAGTTGCAATATTAGATCTTAAGGATTAGCTCAAACCAATGGTTCTCAACCTGTGGGCCATAGGGAGAATTTAAGGAGGCCATGGTGTTATTTTTTCCCCGATTCTGGATGAGTTTATATACGATTACATAATGTCATTTTCTTCTTATGCATCTACTTTTCAACGTTGTAGGGGGACGCGGGAGACTATGGAAGGGGAGGGCACGAGCATGTTGAAATAACCTGAAAGGGTGAGAGAGAAAAAAGAAGGTTGAGAACCACTGACTTAAACACTTCTCGGGTTCTCTGTTCTGCTGTATCTCTGTGATATCGGAAGACCTCAGCACACTTTTGATCCTTTTGAATTATCATTTACAGAAAATTCATTCTATTATTAATCGCTGCTGGCTTTTGGGTGAGGCGAGAGTGGGTGTTAATATCATGTTCTGCTTTGCTAAGTGCTTCTGTTCCCTTGTCATGATCACGTTTACCTTTGTATATCTCTCTGGCATTTTGGCACTGCCTGTGTTTCGGTACCTGTGCTGGATATCATCTAACATGAGAGAATTATATCGCTAAATATAGATTCACTAATATGAAATGCAGATCAGTAGTGTACATGAAATACGAAGGGCTTTTGTCTTGTTCACGATATAGAGATTCAAAGCACTAGAGTGTACATAAAGGCTAGAGTTCTTTTGCAAGTAAGTGATGTAGCTGGAGTCTATGAGTGTACAGAACGTGTACAGAATCTGTCGACGACTTGCTTGGCTGTTTATAGGAGGGATAAACACAAGAGCTGGTTCAATGTAGGAGCAAATCCTAGATCATAGGCTAATGGAAACTTTAAAGCATTACTACTACTACTACTACTACTACTACTACTACTACTACTACTACTACTATTACTACTACCAGCTCTCCATCACTAGTATCATTAACAAGGTCCATAATTTTGCGATAATAACAATAATAATAATAATAATAATAATAATAATAATAATAATAATAAAAATAATAATAATAATAATAATAATAATAATTGTCATAATGATGATATATGATCATGATGGGTATTATTATTATTGTTATTATTATTACTATTATTATTATTTTTATTTTTATTATTATTATTATTATTATTATTATTATTATTATTATTATTATTATTATTATTATTATTATTATAATTATTGTTATTATTATTATTATTATTATTATTATTATTATTATTATTATTATTATTATTATTATTATTATTATTAATATTATTATTATTATTATTATTATCAGTGGCGATAAACTTTTCTCTTGGTCATATCGTTGATGTGAAAGGAGCTAGTGACGGCTGTCATCTCCTAACCAGAGCTAACTCAGCTAGTAGGTTGAGTACACCAATAAAAACAGCAACTCGATCGTACAATTTTGTTTTCCTGTTCAATGTGTAATTATCAATTCCCATTCGAATAGTGGAGTGCGCAGACAGATTGGAGCTGGGGGATTAACCTTGGATGCCCTTCTTAATGCCTCGCGGTGGACTCGAACGTAGATTTGTCACTTTTCGAGTCAAGTGCTCTAACCACTGTGCTACCGCGTGTGAGAGTAAAAAAAAATTATGGTTCTAAATTTACATCCTGCAGCACGTATGTGTATAATATAAATAACAAGGAATTAAAGATGCCCCACTTCGCATGTCTTATGTAAAATAAAGGGTAAAAAATAATGTGAAATTCAAATACCCGTTACGTCAATTGCATGTACAAAAATAAAATATAATGAGGGATAAAAACAAAATAATGTGAAATTCAAATGTCCGTTACGTCAATTGCATGTAAAAAAATAAAATATAATGAGGGATAAAAACAAAATAATGTGAAATTCAAATGCCCGTTACGTCAATTGCATGTAAAAAAATAAAATATAATGAGGGATAAAAACAAAATAATGTGAAATTCAAATGCCCGTTACGTCAATTGCATGTAAAAAAATAAAATATAATGAGGGATAAAAACAAAATAATGTGAAATTCAAATGCCCGTTACGTCAATTGCATGTAAAAAAATAAAAGGTAATCCGGTTCCGGTTTTACGTCACGGACTCCCTTATCAACCAAGGGCTAGGACGGTTGCCTTCTTGCGAAGGACTTGTTTTGGCAAATGTAATCCTTACGCTGAGTGCATGCCTTTGCTAACCTCAGACCGTGACGGGGCGCGAACCCTCGACCTGACGCCTCAGAGTCGGAGACGCTACCGACTGAGCCACGGCGACTACAAAAAAATGAAAGGTAATGAGGGATAAAAATAAATAATGTAAAATTCAAATACCCGTTACGTCAATTGCATGTAAAAAAATAAAAGGTAATGAGGGATAAAAATAAATAATGCAAAATTCAAATACCCGTTACGTCAATTGCATGTAAAAAAAATATAATATAATGAGGGATGAAATGCCTGTTCCGCCTATCTCGTGTTAAATAATAAAAATAAAATGCTCATTCCGTCTATGGCATGTAAAAAAAAAAATTAGATAGGAACACATGTGCCCCGTTGCGATCTTTAGTGTAAAAAAATAAAATTTAGTTAGGAATAAACGTGCCCCGTTACGATTTTTAGTGTAAAAAAATAAAATTTAGTTTGGAATAAATGTGTCCCGTTGCGATCTTTAGTGTAAAAAAATAAAATTAAGTTTGGAATAAATGTGTCCCGTTGCGATCTTTAGTGTAAAAAAATTTAATTTAGTAGTGTAAAAAAATTAAATTTAGTTAGGAATAGATGTGCCCCGTTGCGATCTTTATTATAAAAAAAAAATTTGTTAGGAATAAAAGTGCTCCGTTGCGATCTTTAGTGTAAAAAAATAATATTTACTTAGGAATAGATGTGCACCGTTGCGATATTTAGTGTAAAAAAAAATAAAATTTAGTAGTGTAAAAAAATAAAATTTAGTTAGGAATAAATGTGCCCCGTTGCGATGTTTAGTGTAAAAAGATAAAATATAATGAGGGATTAAAAATGGAATATAATAAGGAATAAGAATTTCCGTTCCACATGTTCCTTGTTAAAAGAATAAAATATAATGAAGGATAAAAATGTCCGTTCCCTTTATTACATGTAAAAAATAAATAAATAAATAAATAAAAAAAATAAAAAAAATAAAATATATATATATATATATATATATATATATATATATATATATATATATATATATATATATATATATATATATACAGATAGAGAGGTAAAAAATATGCCCTTTCCGCTTATCTTATGTAAAAAAAAATTATGAGTGATCAAAATACCCCTTCCTCTTCTCGTGTAAATAAGTAAAATAAGTAAAAAAAAAATATCCCTTTTTAATCTCATGTAAAATACTGAAAATAAGTAAAAATATGTAAAAAAAATTATGAGAGATCAAAATACTCCTCCCTCTTCTCGTGTAAATAAGTAAAATATATCGAGTAAAAAATATTCCTTTTTAATCTCATGTAAAAGACTAAAAATAAGTAAAAATATGTAAAAAAATATATAACAAAATAAGTAATAAATATACCCATTTGCGCATCTCTCATGTAGAATAAGTATGAAGTAATAACAAAATACTAATTCCGCATATCTTATGTAAAAACTAAAATAAAAAGAAATAAGTCAAAAACTTCATCAAACGTCTTATGTAATAAAGAATGAAAATAATAAAAATGTCTTCCCTCATTTAATGTAAAAAAAAATAAAAAATGTCATAATTCCCGTTACGCAGCTCTTGAAAAAAAAATAAAAATAAACCAATAAAGGTGTATATTCATTAGCGATAGATATCGGCTCGAGTGGGGTGGGGGTGGGGGATGGGATAGATATCGCAGCGAAGCGCAAATGTCTCGATATTAAGAGTATTAAATCTATACCGGGCGAAGAGGTATTAAAGCCCTCTCGAAATTGGTCCCGGGGCAGTCATACGGACCTCCTCAACGAGGTAACAGAGTCGTTCCGGAGAGACTCTCTCTCTCTCTCCTCTCTCTCTCTCTCTCTCTCCTCTCTCTCTCTCTCTCTCTCTCTCTCTCTCTCATTCTGTGCTCATTTCAAGTGGATGGAACTTTCAGGAGAGTGATTCTCTTTTACGAAATATTTATTCATTTATCAATTTATTTATTTATTTACATATTTAGTTTTATTTAAACAATTATTTTATTTATATATTTATTTTTATTTATTGATATGATTTTTGGATTGTGGGAAGGTAGTAAGAGAGGATGAAATGGGATGAATTAAAAAAAAGTTAAATATAGAAATAAGTAGATTATTGTATGAATACTCAGAGAGAGAGAGAGAGAGAGAGAGAGAGAGAGAGAGAGAGAGAGAGAGAGAGAGAGAGAGAGAGAGAGAGAGAGAGAGAGAGAGAGAGAGAGAGAGAGAGAGAGAGAGAGAGAGAGAGAGAGCAGAATGCTTTGATTTTTTAGAATTGTTTGTAATGTATAAATAAATGCTGTATATTGATACATGAACATGCAGGTCTGAAAATTGTTACATATACAAATATACATCATAGACAAGTTACCAGTACTGTACTTCATTGTATAGTTTAAACAGTATTGTAGACAATAATAATAATACTAATAACGATTATTATTAATAAGTATAAAAGTAATAATAATAATTATAATAATGAGTTTTACGTCACGAACTCCCTTTTCTAGTAAGGGCTAGGACGGTTGCCTTCTTGCTAAGGACTTGGCTTGGCAAATGTAATCGTTACTCTGAGTGCATGCCCTTGCTAACCTCAGACCCTGGCAGGACGCGAATCCTCGACCTACCGTCTCAGAGTCGCGGGCGCTACCGCTTTACCACGGTGACTACAATTATAATAATTATAATAATAATAGTATTAATAATAATAATAATAATGATAATAATGATAATAATAATAATAATTATTATTATTACTATTATTATTATTATTATTATTATTATTATTATTACTTTCATATTGCAAATGATAATATTCACAATAATAATAATAATAATAATAATGATAATAATAATAATAATAATAATAATAATAATAATAATAATAATAATAATAATAATAATAATAATAATAATAATAATAATAATAATAATAATAATAATAATAAAGACACTTAGTAAAGTCTTAAAGGCAATATTTCCAAGTCTTCCTAATTCTCTTTGTTCATGTAACATTTTTTGCATTATTATTATTAATTTTTTTTCAGCTCCCGCACACGGTGATGGCCTGGAAATTATGATATCACACTAAATTAGATATGATTTTCTAATTAATTTCCTCGGTGGGAAATATATAATAATAATTATTAGTCGATGACATTGGTTGTGTGTGTGTGTGTGTGTATATATATATATATATATATATATATATATATATATATATATATATATATATATATATATATATATATATATATATATATATATATATATATATAAAGGGTTTGTATGTGCATGAGTTTGTGAGTGAGTGTGAGTTTGCGTGCGTGTGTGTTTGTATATATATTTGTACGTTTTTATTAAAAAGAAAGTGTCATAATATCGTCAGTTTCCTTTTTTGGGGGAAAAATATTCTTTCCAGGTTTTTGGTTTCCTGAAAAAAATAATAATAATAAAAAAGGATAAAAGATAATTGGCAAAGGCTGTTTCAGAAGTTGGTCGTATCAAAAAGACAGCAAAGATGATTTCCTTGAGAAGAGAGAGAGAGAGAGAGAGAGAGAGAGAGAGAGAGAGAGAGAGAGAGAGAGAGAGAGAGAGAGAGAGAGAGAGAGAGAGAGAGAGAGAGAGAGAGAGAGAGAGAGAGAGAATTAAAGGACAGTTGTCAAGGAAGTTGTTCATACTTGGATGTCTTTCACGGCATCTTTTCCATGGGCGCCTTGCCTTGTAAAGATTTTTAAAAAGGATGGTTTCAAACATCTCCTTTAAGTGGAGTCACTTGTTTAAAAAAAAAAAAAGTCACCAGGGAACCACTTTCATTTGGTCTTAATAGAACACTTATATCAGGCAGTACGTTTGCCTTGGAAAGAAAATTACGAAGAATGGTTTTAGATGTCTGTTTACAGAGGACTCGCTTGGTGTCATTGTTTTGTGATTAAAGAAGCACTTTCATTTGGTCTTAATGGAACATTTGCCTTGGAAAGCTTTTGATAAGAATAGTTTCAAAAGTCTGGTTTCAGAGGATTCGCTTGGTGTCGCTTTTGAAATTAAAGAACCGCTTCCTCTTGTTTTTAATAATGGTCTGTACCAGGCAGTACATTTGCCTTGGAAACCATTTTAAAAGCATTGCTTTAGAAGTCTGTTTTTTTTTTTTTTTTTTTTTTTTAAGAAATACTTTCATTTGGTCATAATAGAATCCTTATATTAGGCAATACGCTTGCCCTGGTAAGCTTTTGAAAAGAATGGTTTCTGAAGTCTGCTTTTAGAAGAGTCCTTTTGGTGTCGTTTTCAGATGATAGAACCGCTGGTTGTTGCTCTTAATAATTGTCTATATCAGGCAGTACGTTTGGCTTGGAAAGCTTTGAAAAGGATGGTTTCAAAGTCTGCTTTCAGGGGAGCCCCTTGGCCTTTACTTTGAAAAGAGAGACCTTATATCAAACACTTTTGTCAGACAGTACACCGGCCTTTGAAAGATTTCGTAAAAGGATGGTTTGGCAAAATCTGCTTTCAGAGGAGTTACTTAATGTTATTATTTTGTATCTAAAGAACAGTTTGATTATGTCTTCATTAAACACTTATATCAAAATAACATCCTGAAATTGAATGATATAGATAATATTCCAAGTAACATGGAGGCCCAACATTTAAGTATAGCAGTCCGGGTAAATGCTTCCA
>JAXCGZ010012722.1:0-7500 GCA_037179515.1 Halocaridina rubra
ATATATATACATCAGGAGACTCAAACAGAAAATCAAGAATTTAGAGGAAATGGTTATAAGCCTTGATGATAAAATTCAGAATATGGATGGAGAAATGAAAGAGAATGAAACACTCAGAGAGCAAATAAGATCTTTGGAGGAAGCAAATAAAGCACAAGGGCAGGAGAGAAAGGAACTAGAAAAAAGAATAAAGAAGCTGGAAGGGGAAAAGTCAACTAGAATCTAGACTTTCTAAACAAGAAGATAAAAACAAACAGCTGAATGACAACCTAAAGGAATTAGATGTTAGTTCACTGCTCTCTTCTGAGAGAGACGAGATTGCTGCTTGGAATGTCCAGATTAAGGAAAACATTGAACAGTTCAGAAAAGAGTTCCAGGAGCTGAATATGGAAAATGATGCCATGAAAACTTCCTTTGCTGATGCACTAAAGGGGAATGTGGCAGTAAAAGAGGCTGTAAAGGTGGTGGCACTGGAAAACATACAAACAGTTGACTATAAAGAGACAGTAATAAAAAAAAATGAAAGACGTTGTGATGGAAAGGGCAAACCCACTCATCAGACAGGCACTTGATAAGGAGAAGACAGTGGTAATCTCAGGCATAAGCGAGTCCCAGGAGCCAACATGGCAGGGAAGACTTGAAGAAAATAAAGCTAGGGTTGTAGACCTGATAAGAAAGCTTGGAGTAGTATGTGGTCCTGAGGATATTGTAAACATACACCAACTAGGTAAATATTCGAGGGAAGGAAAGCCGAGACCAACAAAAGTAACCTTTGAGAGAGGGGAAACATGTAGGGAAATATTGTTGAGAAAAAAAAGGTCTAAAAGACCTTCAAGAATTCAAAGAAGTGTTCATTAGACAATACAGAACACAGGAAGAGATGGGAAAGATCAAAAACTTGTTGCAAGAGGCAAGAAGGTTAAATGATGAAAGAAATGAAGAAGAGAAGAAAAATTTTCATTACAGAGTTCTTCCAGACAAAGGGGAGATAAAGAAGATAATGACAGAAGATCAGGGGATGGGGCCTCATTAAGATTGTTATACACAAATGCTGATGGATTAGCTGGTAAGGCAGTAGAATTAAAAGATAGGATTCACAACAGTAAGGCAGATATAGTAGCAATTACAGAGACTAAGTTGAGTGAGGACATAAACAGTGTCACAGTTTTTCCTAAGGGTTTCAGAATACTAAGGGTTGAAAGATCTGAGAGGACTGGTGGAGGGATAGCACTGCTCATAAGTGAAAGGATTCAAGTCGAAGAAATAAACTTGGCTATAGAAAGTGAGTTCAAGGAATTTCTTGTTGCTCGCATAAATACTGGGTCAGAGAGCATTATAATAACTGTTGTATACAACCCACCAAGGAACTAAAATAGGCTTGAAGTTTGAGGAAAGTCAAATAGGTACTATTGAAGTCATAAACTCAGTTGTTAACATGGCACGGGAAAAAAATGTAGGATTTTGATTATGGGAGACTTTAATCATAAAGAGATAGATGGGATAAATCTTGACCCACACAGTGGTGAGGACTCATTCGGGGCAAGATTCCTAGATTGCGTACAAGGGAATTTCCTACACCAACATGTAATGGAACCAACAAGGGCCAGAGGTGGGGATGAGCCATCACTACTTGATCTAGTGTTCACAGATAATGTGTTGGATATTGATAAAATTGAGTATGAACCACCAATTGGAAAGAGTGACCACTGTGTGTTGTTGATGGAGCATATCATTGAAGATATTCTTCCTGAGAGTAGAGGCACTGAGGACATGAGGAGGAACTATCCGAAAGGAGATTACATCAAAATGAATGAGCTTTTTGCAGTTATTGACTGGAGAACCTTATTTTACAACAAATCTGTACAAGAAATGTATGACATCTTTTGTGAGAAATATGGGAAGATAGTAGATTGCTGCATACCTGTCACCAAAGTAGGTGTAATTCATGCCAGAGAGAAATGGTTCGATAATGGGTGTAAAAGAGCTAAGGAGTGGAGAGACAAATGCTGGAAAAGGTATACGAGGAGAAAAAACATAAATGTCTGGCAAACCTACAAAAGAGCAAGAAATGACTACCTAAGTAAAAGGAGAGAGGCAGAGAGAGACTATGAGAGGGACATCACCAGGAAGGCTAAAGAAAATCCCAAGCTTTTCCACAGCTTTATCAGAGGAAAACTGAAGGTAAAAGAACAGGTTTTAAGGCTTAAGAGAACGGATGGAAGCATCACTGAGACGGATGAAGAGATCTGCAAAGAATTGAACAAGGAGTTTCAGTCAGTATTTACAGTAGAAAATACCCCACCCCCTCAGATTGCAGTGATAGAAGCTCAAGGGCCGGTATTAGAGAACATCAACCATACAGCCACAGAGGTATGCAAAGCGCTGATAGATTTAGATGTTCATAAAGCTACAGGTCCTGATGACATATCCCCTCATGTGCTTAAAAAATGCGCAAACACAATATCAGTGGCACTAAGTATCATATTTAAGGAGTCACTGGAGTCGGGGGAGATTCCACGATGCTGGAAACAAGCAAATGTGATACCTATCTTCAAAAAGGGAAGGAGGGATACGGCTCTGAACTATAGACCAGTTTCCTTGACCAGCATAGTTTGCAAAGTTATGGAGAAACTACTAAGGAAACATATCTCTCTTCACTTGGAATCCTTCAACTTTTTGTCAGTGAGGCAACAGGGCTTCAGAGAAGGTAGATCAACAGTAACAAACTTATTAGAATTTTATGATGAGGTAAGCCAAATCTTACAGGAAAGAGAGGGCTGGGCAGATTGCATATTCCTAGACTTCCAGAAGTGTTTGACACTGTTCCACATGGGAGACTTATTAGGAAGCTGCAATCAATGGCTAGAATAGGTGGAAATGTCTTGGAATGGATAAAAACTTACTTAGAAGGAAGGGAACAGAGGGTTAGAGTAAGACACTAAGTGTCTGAATGGATAAGAGTTAGTAGTGGAGTTCCACAGGGTTCAGTTTTAGGGCCACTTTTGTTCCTTGTATATGTAAATGACCTACCAGAGTCTGTAAATTCATTCATGAATATGTTTGCAGATGATGCAAAGATTGTGAAGAAAGTAAAAAAACGAGAACAATGGTAGAGAACTTCAGGAGGATCTAAATAATCTGCATGAGTGGTCAGGAAAGTGGCTAATGAAATTCAATACTTCAAAATGTAAGGTAATGAGAATGGGTACAAGTGCAAGAAGGCCCAAGCTTGACTACTCGATGGCCGGAGTACAACTTCAAGAGACAGAAAATGAGAGAGATCTAGGAGTAAACATACTGGCAGATTTGTCTCCAGAAATACATATAAATGGCATAGTAATGGCAGCATATGCATTCTTATCAAATGTAAGGGTAGCCTTCAGGCACATGGACAAGGAAATGTTCAGAAATATTTATGTAACCTATGTGAGGCCAAAACTGGAATATGCAGCCCCCTTTTGGAATCCGCATTTGAAAAAGCTCATAGCTAAGCTTGAAAAAGTTCAAAGACATGCCACGAAACTGGTGCCAGAAATATGCAATCTCAGTTATGATGAGAGGCTGAGGGAATTAGACTTACCATCACTCGAAGCTAGAAGAGTGAGGGGGGATATGGTGACAGTCTTTAAATTCCTTCATGGTTATGATAGAGTGGATAGGGATCGATATTTTGATATGGCTGGCTCTAGAACTAGAGGTCATAGTTTGAAGCTTGGTAAGAAAACTTGTTTGCAGGATGTAAGGAAATACTTTTTCAGTGTAAGAGTAGTTGATAATTGGAATTGGCTAAGCGAGGAGGTAGTTAATGCTATCTCAATCCATAGTTTTAAGGACAGGTATGATAAGTATCACTAAGTCTAAAATGGAACCGATGAGGAGACGGGAAGATACGAGCTTTGGGCTCATTCCCGTAAAGAGTAGTTGATAATTGGAATTGGCTAAGCGAGGAGGTAGTTAATGCTATCTCAATCCATAGTTTTAAGGACAGGTATGATAAGTATGACTAAGTCTAAAATGGAACCGATGAGGAGACGGGAAGATACGAGCTCTGGGCTCTTTCCCGTAAACACAATTAGGTAATCACACTACTATATATATATATATATATATATATATATATATATATATATATATATATATATATATATATATATATATATATATATATATATATATATATATATATATATATATATATATATATATATATATATATATATATATATATATATATATATATACAGTTGTTAACATGGCACGGGAAAAAAAATGTAGGATTTTGATTATGGGAGACTTTAATCATAAAGAGATAGATTGGATAAATCTTGACCCACACAGTGGTGAGTACTCATTCGGGGCATGATTCCTAGATTGCGTACAAGGGAATTTCCTACACCAACATGTAATGGAACCAACAAGGGCCAGGGGTGGGGATGAGCCATCACTACTTGATCTAGTGTTCACAGATAATGTGTTGGATATTGAAAAAATTGAGTATGAACCACCAATTGGAAAGAGTGACCACTGTGTGTTGTTGATGGAGTATATCATTGAAGATATTCTTCCTGAGAGTAGAGGCACTGAGGACATGAGGAGGAACTATCCGAAAGGAGATTACATCAAAATGAATGAGCTTTTTGCAGTTATTGACTGGAGAACCTTATTTTACAACAAATCTGTACAAGAAATGTATGACATCTTTTGTGAGAAATATGGGAAGATAGTAGATTGCTGCATACCTGTCACCAAAGTAGGTGTAATTCATGCCAGAGAGAAATGGTTCGATAATGGGTGTAAAAGAGCTAAGGAGTGGAGAGACAAATGCTGGAAAAGGTATAGGAGGAGAAAAAACATAAATGTCTGGCAAACCTACAAAAGAGCAAGAAATGACTACCTAAGTAAAAGGAGAGAGGCAGAGAGAGACTATGAGAGGGACATCACCAGGAAGGCTAAAGAATATCCCAAGCATTTCCACAGCTTTATCAGAGGAAAACTGAAGGTAAAAGAACAGGTTTTAAGGCTAAAGAGAACGGATGGAAGCATCACTGAGACGGATGAAGAGATCTGCAAAGAATTGAACAAGGAGTTTCAGTCAGTATTTACAGTAGAAAATACCCCACCCCCTCAGATTGCAGTGATAGAAGCTCAAGGGCCGGTATTAGAGAACATCAACCTTACAGCCACAGAGGTATGCAAAGCGCTGATGGATTTAGATGTTCATAAAGCTACAGGTCCTGATGACATATCCCCTCATGTGCTTAAAAAATGCGCAAACACAATATCAGTGGCACTAAGTATCATATTTAAGGAGTCACTGGAGTCGGGGGAGATTCCAAGATGCTGGAAACAAGCAAATGTGATACCTATCTTCAAAAAGGGAAGGAGGGATACGGCTCTGAACTATAGACCAGTATCCTTGACCAGCATAGTTTGCAAAGTTATGGAGAAACTACTAAGGAAACATATCTCTCTTCACTTGGAATCCTTCAACTTTTTGTCAGTAAGGCAACATGGCTTCAGAGAGGGTAGATCAACAGTAACAAACTTATTAGAATTTTATGATGAGGTAAGCCAAATCTTACAGGAAAGAGAGGGCTGGGCGGATTGCATATTCCTAGACTTCCAGACAGCGTTTGACACTGTTCCACATGGGAGACTTATTAGGAAGCTGCAATCAATGGCTAGAATAGGTGGAAATGTTTTGGAATGGATAAAAACTTACTTAGAAGGAAGGGAACAGAGGGTTAGAGTGAGACACTCAGTGTCTGAATGGAGAAGAGTTAGTAGTGGAGTTCCACAGGGTTCAGTTTTAGGGCCACTTTTGTTCCTTGTATATGTAAATGACCTACCAGAGTCTGTAAATTCATTCATGAATATGTTTTCAGATGATGCAAAGATTGTGGAGAAAGTAAAAAACGAGATCAGTGGTAGAGAACTTCAGGAGGATCTAAATAATCTGCATGAGTGGTCAGAAAAGTGGCTAATGAAATTCAATACTTCAAAATGTAAGGTAATGGGAATGGGTACAAGTGCAAGAAGGCCCAAGCTTGACTACTCGGTGGCTTGAGTACAACTTCAAGAGACAGAAAATGAGAGAGATCTAGGAGTAAACATACTGGCAGATTTGTCTCCAGAAATACATATAAATGGCATAGTAATGGCAGCATATGCATTCTTATCAAATGTAAGGGTAGCCTTCAGGCACATGGACAAGGAAATGTTCAGAAATATTTATGTAACCTATGTGAGGCTAAAACTCGAATATGCAGCCACCTTTTGGAATCCGCACTTGAAAAAGCACATAGCTAAGCTTGAAAAAGTTCAAAGACATGCCACGAAACTGGTGCCAGAAATACGCAATCTCAGTTATGATGAGAGGCTGAGGGAATTAGACTTACCATCACTCGAAGCTAGAAGAGTGAGGGGGGATATGGTGACAGTCTTTAAATTCCTTCATGGTTATGATAGAATGGATAGGGATCGATATTTTGATATGGCTGGCTCTAGAACTAGAGGTCATAGTTTGAAGCTTGGTAAGAAAACTTGTTTGCAGGATGTAAGGAAATACTTTTTCAGTGTAAGAGTAGTTGATAATTGGAATTGGCTAAGCAAGGAGGTAGTTAATGCTATCTCAATCCATAGTTTTAAGGACAGGTATGATAAGTATCACAAAGTCTAAAATGGAACCGATGAGGAGACGGGAAGATACGAGCCTTGGGCTCTTTCCCGTAAACACAATTAGGTAATCACAATTAGGTAATCACACACATATATTGGCTTAGCCAATTCCAATTATCATATACTCTTACACTGAAAAAGTATTTCCTTACATCCTGCAAACAAGTTTTCTTACCAAGCTTCAAACTATGACCTCTAGTTCTAGAGCCAGCCATATCAAAATATCGATCCCTATCCACTCTATCATAACCATGAAGGAATTTAAAGACTGTCACCATGTCCCCCCTCACTCTTCTAGCTTCGAGTGATGGTAAGTCTAATTCCCTCAGCCTCTCATCATAACTGAGATTGCGTATTTCTGGCACCAGTTTCGTGGCATGTCTTTGAACTTTTTCAAGCTTAGCTATGTGCTTTTTCAAGTGTGGATTCCAAAAGGGGGCTGCATATTCGAGTTTTGGCCTCACATAGGTTACATGAATATTTCTGAACATTTCCTTGTCCATGTGCCTGAAGGCTACCCTTACATTTGATAAGAATGCATATGCTGCCATTACTATGCCATTTATATGTATTTCTGGAGACAAATCTGCCAGTATGTTTACTCCTAGATCTCTCTCATTTTCTGTCTCTTGAAGTTGTACTCCAGCCACCGAGTAGTCAAGCTTGGGCCTTCTTGCACTTGTACCCATTCTCATTACCTTACATTTTGAAGTATTGAATTTCATTAGCCACTTTTCTGACCACTCATGCAGATTATTTAGATCCTCCTGAAGTTCTCTACCATTGTTCTCGTTTTTTACTTTCTTCACAATCTTTGCATCA
>JAXCGZ010012722.1:15000-17480 GCA_037179515.1 Halocaridina rubra
TACTAACTCTTCTCCATTCAGACACTGAGTGTCTTACTCTAACCCTCTGTTCCCTTCCTTCTAAGTAAGTTTTTATCCATTCCAAAACATTTCCCTTATTCTAGCCATTGATTGCAGCTTCCTAATAAGTCTCCCATGTGGAACAGTGTCAAACGCTTTCTGGAAGTCTATGAATATGCAATCTGCCCAGCCCTCTCTTTCCTGTAAGATTTGGCTTACCTCATCATAAAATTCTAATAAGTTTGTTACTGTTGATCTACCTTCTCTGAAGCCATGTTGCCTCACTGACAAAAAGTTGAAGGATTCCAAGTGAAGAGAGATATGTTTCCTTAGTAGTCTCTCCATAACTTTGCAAACTATGCTGGTCAAGGAAACTGGTCTATAGTTCAGAGCCGTATCCCTCCTTCCCTTTTTGAAGATAGGTATCACATTTGCTTGTTTCCAGCATCTTGGAATCTCCCCCGACTCCAGTGACTCCTTAAATATGATACTTAGTGCCACTGATATTGTGTTTGCGCATTTTTTAAGCACATGAGGGGATATGTCATCAGGACCTGTAGCTTTATGAACATCTAAATCCATCAGCGCTTTGCATACCTCTGTGGCTGTAAGGTTGATGTTCTCTAATACCGGCCCTTGAGCTTCTATCACTGCAATCTGAGGGGGTGGGGTATTTTCTACTGTAAATACTGACTGAAACTCCTTGTTCAATTCTTTGCAGATCTCTTCATCCGTCTCAGTGATGCTTCCATCCGCTCTCTTTAGCCTTAAAACCTGTTCTTTTACCTTCAGTTTTCCTCTGATAAAGCTGTGGAAAAGCTTGGGATTTTCTTTAGCCTTCCTGGTGATGTCCCTTTCATAGTCTCTCTCTGCCTCTCTCCTTTTACTTAGGTAGTCATTTCTTGCTCTTTTGTAGGTTTGCCAGACATTTATGTTTTTTCTCCTCCTATACCTTTTCCAGCATTTGTCTCTCCACTCCTTAGCTCTTTTACACCCATTATCTAACCATTTCTCTCTGGCATGAATTACACCTACTTTGGTGACAGGTATGCAGCAATCTACTATCTTCCCATATTTCTCACAAAAGATGTCATACATTTCTTGTACAGATTTGTTGTAAAATAAGGTTCTCCAGTCAATAACTGCAAAAAGCTCATTCATTTTGATGTAATCTCCTTTCAGATAGTTCCTCCTCATGTCCTCAGTGCCTCTACTCTCAGGAAGAATATCTTCAATGATATACTCCATCAACATCACACAGTGGTCACTCTTTCCAATTGGTGGTTCATACTCAATATTTTCAATATCCAACACATTATCTGTGAACACTAGATCAAGTAGTGATGGCTCATCCCCACCCCTGGCTCTTGTTGGTTCCATTACATGTTGGTGTAGGAAATTCCCTTGTACGCAATCTAGGAATCTTGCCCCGAATGAGTCCTCACCACTGTGTGGGTCAAGATTTATCCAATCTATCTCTTTATGATTAAAGTCTCCCATAATCAAAATCCTACATTTTTTTTCCCGTGCCATGTTAACAACTGAGTATATGACTTCAATAGTACCTATATGACTTTCCTCATAAACTTCAAGCCTATTTTGGTTCCTTGGTGGGTTGTATACAACAGTTATTATAATGCTCTCTGACCCAGTATTTATGCGAGCAACAAGAAATTCCTTGAACTCACTTTCTATAGCCAAGTTTATTTCTTCGACTTGAATCCTTTCACTTATGAGCAGTGCTATCCCTCCACCAGTCCTCTCAGATCTTTCAACCCTTAGTATTCTGAAGCCCTTAGGAAAAACTGTGACACTGTTTATGTCCTCACTCAACTTAGGATCTGTAATTGCTACTATATCTGCCTTACTGTTGTGAATCCTATCTTTTAATTCTACTGCCTTACCAGCTAATCCATCAGCATTTGTGTATAACAATCTTAATATATATATGTATATATATATATATATATATATATATATATATATATATATATATATATATATATATATATATATATATATATATATATGTGTGATATATATATATATATATATATATATATATATATATATATATATATATATATATATATATATATATATATATATATATATATGAATCATTTTTTTACCCCGACCGGGACTCGAACCTAGGACTTATGATTACTAAGTCAAGGCGCTACCACTACACCACAGAAGGTTAAAAGGAACCCAACCTTATAGCTTATATCTGCTATATTTAGGAATGAACGCCTTGACTTAGTAATCATAAGTCCTAGGTTCGAGTCCCGGTCGGGGTAAAAAAATGATTCATGTTTTCACATATGTAATGTGCTTATTTGATAATTTCATGGCCCGAATGAGATTGGGAATTGAATTAAATGCTAAAATGAAACCACGAGTGAGGTTGGGGAATCTGTAATATGAACATAGTGGCATTCAGTTAGAATGCGTTCATTCCTAAGTATAGGATATAAGCT
>JAXCGZ010012723.1:0-17445 GCA_037179515.1 Halocaridina rubra
CATTTCCTCTAACTTCTTGATTCTCTGTTTAAGTCCTCTGATGACTACCCCTTCTCCCGACCCATGGGTGGGAGAGGTTTGGGACAGAGATGGCTTCAATTTTATGTTCTCCCTCTCACAGAATATAGAAAGAAGACGAGAAAGAGGAAAAAAAAAAAAAAAAGAGAAAAACTTCTAATTTACCTTCACACAGAATTTTTATATCTCCATATAAGTGCTATTTAGTGACTCAGTTTGTCTCCTTTCTGGTAACACACATCTTAACTTAAAAACTTGACCATGGTAATTTAAGTATAAAAAGAAAAAGAAAAACAAAAGTCAAACCTGAAGGAAAATTCGAATTTGTGTTCGAGGTGGCACCCACCTGTTTCTGTGTGTGTGTGTGTGTGTATGTGTGTGTGTGTATCATCATTATCTTCTGCGATTTCTCCCCTTTTCAAAAAGGGTCGCTGTTTCTTACTAGCCTCTGAGGGTAGTAGATACTTTTGGCTTAAAGCTTTACTTCCGGGTGCTCTATACGACATTAACCTTCTCTATTAATTCGAACTTGGGACCGGCAATGCCTTGAGCTGGTTTTCTCCCCCAGCAGCTCAAATAAATAAATAAATAAATAAATAAATAAATAAATATCCTACCCAGGAGTTCCCAAGTTCAATTGTCCCAAGATTGTTCGTACTCATTCTCTTACCCAGATTCACTCAAGGTTAAAGAGGAGAGGGTAACTGGGTCCCTCGTTTGGTAGTCAATGCAAACTCGGCATTTTTGTGAATGCACCAGTAGATTGTGGAGCAAATAGGGAAAGTCTCTCTCTCTCTCTCTCTCTCTCTCTCTCTCTCTCTCTCTCTCTCTCTCTCTCTCTCTCTCTCTCTCTCTCTCTCTCTGAATCCTGCCTAACATCTTTTTTATATCATTTCTCTCTCTCTCTCTCTCTCTCTCTCTCTCTCTCTCTCTCTCCTCTCTCTCTCTCTCTCTCTCTCTCTCTCTCTCTCTCTCTCTCTCTCTCTCTCTCTCTCTCTCTCTCAATCCTGCCTCACATCTTTTTTATATTAATTTCTTTTCTGCTCTCTCTCTCTCTCCTCTCTCTCTCTCTCCTCTCTCTCTCTCTCTCTCCTCTCCTCTCTCTCCTCTCTCTCTCTCTCTCTCTCCTTCTCTCTCCGTTGCTTCACCTCTCTCCTCACCTCTTGTTCCTCCTCCACCCTTTTAGACTGTTATCAAAGTTGGGAGGGGGGGGGCATTGGTGCATTCCAGTGTTAGTGACTCCTCCTTCTCCTCCCCCTCATCTTCTTCTGCCCATTGTGTCTCCCCCATCTTCTCCTCTTCCTCCCCTTTCTTCATTTGCTTCTTCGTTCATTCATTCGTCCACCTATTGTGTCCTCTTTTTCTTCTTTTTCTTCCTCCTCCTTTTCTCATGCTGTCATCTCTATCTTCTCATTTTCTTATATCTACATTGGTTTATTATATTTTTTTTATTTTAATGCTTTATCTCACTCTTTTTTTCTTCTTTTCTGCCCATACTGTCTTCTCCATCTTCCCTTCTTCCTTTTTCTTCGTTCCTTCTCTTCTTTCTCCTTCTCCTCCTCTTCCAATAGTGTCTCCTCCATCTTCTCCTTCTCTTTCTCTTTCTTCATTTTGTGTGTCTTCTTTCTCCTCTTCCTCCTTTATTGCTTTCATCCTCGTATATTAATTTTTATGTTTAGTGTCTCCTCCTCCTCCTCCTCCTCCTCCTCCCCCTCCTCCTCCTCCTCCTCCCCCTCCTCCTCTCCTTTCCCCTGCTCCTCTTCTTACCCTCCTGCTCCTCCTCCTCTTCCTCCTCCTGCTCCTCTTCTCCCCTCTCCTCCTCCTCCTCCTCTCCCTCCTCCTCCTTTTCTCCCCCTCCTCCTCCTCTCCCTCTTCCTGCTCCTCTTCTCCCTCTCCTGCTCCTCCTCCTCCTCCGCCTCCTTTAGCTCCTGCTTCCTCCTTCATTTCTCCTGTCTTCACGCACATATTCTTATGATTATTTTTTTCTTCTTTTTATTTTCCTCTTTTTTTTCATTCATGTTCATGTTCTCTTTTCTTCTTTTCCTTTTCCTCCATTTTCTTCATTTCTTCAATTATCGAGTATTTCCCAATCTTCTTCTCTTTATTTCTTTTCATTTTTTTTCATTTCCTCATTCCAGTGTCTTGCGTCATTTCTTTGTCTTGCATCATTTCTTTCACCTCCTCCACGTTCTTATTTTTTTTTCCTCTTCTTTCATTTATTTCATGTTCGTGTGTTTTTTAGTTCCATATATATTTTTTTTATTTCTTGTAGTCGCCGTGGTTCAAGCGGTAGCGTCCGCGGCTCTGAGGCGACAGGTCGAGGGTTCGCGCCCGGTCACGGTCTGAGGTTAGCAAAGGCATGCACTCAGGGTATATATTACATCTGCCAAAACAAGTCCTTCGCAAGAATTCAATCGTCCTAGCTCTTGGTTGAAAAGGGAGTCCATGACGCAAAACCGGAACTTTTAATTCTTCTTCCTTCTCTTATCTTTTTTTTCATTTGTTTTCCATTTGTTATTTTATGTGTCACTCTTAATTACTCTTCGAATGGGGGTGGACACAAACAGACTGGACTAGGGGATTTAGGCTGGATGTCCTTATTAACGCCCCGCGCATATTGACGAAGTGTAGTGTGATTCAGCACTATTGAGTTTTAGCCGTGGGTATTGTCAGGTTAACTTAGGTTAGGTTGGTCAAGTTTAGGTGAAGTTTTCCTTTCTTAACCTGAAACACTTGCAAATATTAAGTTTTTTTCTTCTTCAAGAATTTCGTTCCGACTTTACGTCACGGACTCCCTTTTCTACCAAGGGCTAGGGCGGTTGCCTTCTTGCGAAGGACTTGTTTTAGCAGATGTAATTGCTACCCTGAGTGCATGCCCTTGCTAACCTCAAACCGTGACGGGGGGGAACCCTCGACCTGACGCCTCAAAGTCGCGAACGCTACCGCTTGAGCCACGGTGACTACTATATACACTTACACCCATATATATGCGCATATACATATACACGTGCGTGCAAATATGAATTTTTATTCTTCTTCAATAATATTCTTAACAATTAACACACTGAGTATGTTTATTGTTAATCTTCTATCTATCTATCTATCTATCTATATATATATATATATATATATATATATATATATATATATATATATATATATATATATATATATATATATATATATATATATATATGCAAAAGCTATGATATTCCCTTATAATGGGGATGGCGGAGTCAAAGCAAGTAAACTTGGCTCCTTGGGAGGAAGATACATAGCAGGTTATTCCCAGTCCCATTATTTCACTCCATTTAGTCGACTATTACAA
Source organism: Halocaridina rubra (assembly GCA_037179515.1). Classification (NCBI taxonomy): domain Eukaryota; kingdom Metazoa; phylum Arthropoda; class Malacostraca; order Decapoda; family Atyidae; genus Halocaridina; species Halocaridina rubra. The sequence goes on from JAXCGZ010012723.1 coordinate 3,347, forward strand.
CACTAATTTTAGCAGGGGAGCAAATTGAAAATATTCATTAGATTTTTACCCCAACTCTAACCTGTCCACCTAAATAAAGGGTATTAATAGTTATACATAAAATAAAAAAAACAAAAAACAATTATACAAATTTTAAAAGTTCACCCCCACTTTTCCTTTTTTTTTTCACGTGGTTTTGGTGAGGTAAAAATATACGAGCCATTTTATAGATTGAAGAGAAAAACCCTGACTGACCTAAGCCCTATATCTAGTGAGCAGTCAATTGACTTTAATTAATTTAAGCAATTAATTTTAATTAATATTAATTAATTTTAGTTTTAATTATTATAATTTTACTTACTTTTAATTTTTTTTAATGATAATTCAAATTAATTTTAACATTAACTCTTAGACAGAGAAATCAGTATGTGTTGAGAGTGATAGCTGGTTAATTAATTTTGTTTTCAGTTAATTTAAACTTAATTATATCTATTTGGCTTTAATTGATCTATTGTTAATTATGTTTAACATTAACACGAAGAGATCAGTATGTCTTCAAAGCGAAAACTGCGTCGATAATTAATTATAAATTAAGAATTATGTTGAGAAATCAAAAGAAGAGCGAGAGAGAGAGAGAGAGAGAGAGAGAGAGGAGAGAGAGAGAGAGAGAGAGAGAGAGAGAGAGAGAGAGAGAGAGAGAGAGAGAGAGAGAATATAGAAAAAGCAACAGAATAAATAAAAAAAATTACATGCAAAAAGAAAAATCTTCCATATTGGATGGTGAAGTTGAACTCCTGCTCCTCCTCCTCGTCCTGCTCCTCCTCCTCCTCCTCCTCCTCCTCCTCCTCCTCCTCCTCCTCCTCCTCCTCCTCCTCCTCCTCTTCTCCTCCTCCTCCTCCTCCTCTGAACTGATAAGTGTTGCAAAACAGGAACAACGCCTTTGTAACAAGTAGATTGATGTTACAACAACAACAAGCCAACAACAACAATAACAAGATAAACTGACAATAAAAAGGAGTGACAAGAGAACGCTGCAAGATACCTGCTGCTTTTACTGCTTCTCTTGCGTCCTCTGCTATCTCCAAGTCCTGTCTGGTGTGTAAGACTAACTCCAACGCTAATGATGTACAAGAGCTCCACCTCCAACATTAGGACTACCTCCTCCAAATATAGAGTACCTTCTCAGTCAAGAGTAGGACTACCTCCTCCAAATAAAGAGTACCTCTTGAGTCAAGAAATAAGACTATCTTTCCTCAGTTTGTGAACAAAGTCTGTTTTCCAGATTTAGTAGTGTGGAAAGCCTCACCTTCAACACTATCTCTTCCTCCAAATGTAGAATATCTCAAATTCAACTCTAGGGCTGTCTCCTCCACTAGATATAGAGTACCTTCCCTCCAACACTAGTATCTCCTCCTTTATATGTAAAATATTTCTTTACCAAGGCTAGGACTTCTCCCCCTCCAAATGTAGAGTACCTATGGCGTCATATTTTAGACCATATCGCCATAACAAATTTCTTCATTTTGTCATTAGTGCATGGACAGTCTATCTTAAGCTTCAGGAGTGTGCAAAGCCTCACCTCCGACACTAGGACTCTATCTATTCTATCTATCTACCTTGGCTGTTTCCCCCTTTAATTGGGGGGTAGCCGACATCAAAAAAATAAAACAATAAGGGGATTACTTTGCTCTATGGTCAATGACGAGGGAGCTAGCAACCGTTCAGATGGATCGGTACCCATGGAGTGGAAATTGGCAGATGTGGTACCAATATTTAAAAAAGGAGAACGTGTTAAAAAGAATAATTATAGGCCGGTAAGTTTAACGTCAACAGTGGGTAAGATTCTAGAATCCATAATTGCAAATAAAATAAGGGCACATCTAGAATTACACAGACTGATAAAACTTTCACAACACGTGTTTCTTAAGGGTTTTTCGTGCCTTACAAACTTACTGTCTTTTTATTCAGAAGTTTACGAGGCAGTAGATTGTGGCAAAGAATATGATACAATATATCTAGATTTTAGCAAAGCTTTTGATAGAGTTCCTCACAAAAGATTAGTTAAAAAGCTGGAAGCTCATGGTATAGGAGGAGCTGTGCTCAGATGGATCAAACAATGGTTAAAAGACAGAAAACAGAGGGTTTGCATAAATGGAGAGAAATCAGAGTGGGGCTCGGTCACAAGCGGGGTACCACAAGGCTCGGTACTGGGTCCTCTATTATTCATCATATATCTAAATGATCTGGATTCGGATATCAGTAGTAACCTAAGTAAATTCGCAGACGACACTAAAATAGGTAGAACTATAAATGGAAAAGAAGACATTCATGCTTTACAGGAAGATCTAAATAGATTATCTGAATGGTCGGACAAATGGCAAATGAAATTTAATGTTGAAAAATGTAAAATAGTTAAAATGGGTACTATAAAAGACAATACTAGTTATAAGCTAAATAACCATGAAATCATGAGTTCTCAGTGTGAAAGGGATTTGGGAGTTCTTGTAAGTAGTAGTCTTAAGCCAAGAGAGCAATGCACAGCAGTCAGAAATAAAGCAAACAGAATTTTAGGATTTATCTCAAGAAGCGTTAGCAATAGGACGGAAAAAGTTATTTTGCAGCTCTATCTTGCATTAGTTAGGCCCCATTTAGATTATGCTGTGCAATTCTGGTCACCCTATTATAGAATGGAAATTGAATCCTTGGAGAGAGTGCAACGAAGAATGACCAAGATGATACACAATATCAGAAATCTACCATATGAGGACAGATTAAAAAAACTTAATCTACATTCTCTAGAGAGGCGAAGAGTTAGGGGGGATATGATTGAAGTGTATAAATGGTTTAAAGGGATTAACAAGGGAGATATTAATAAAGTTTTAAAAATTCATGATCAAACCAGAACTCGTAATAATGGATTTAAGCTTGATAAATTTAGGTTCAGAAGGGAAATTGGTAAAAATTGGTTTGGTAATAGAGTAGCTGATGCATGGAACAAGCTTCCTAGTAGGATAGTAAATGCCAATACCTTAGACACCTTCAAATGTAGATTAGATAGACATATGACAGAGGTAGGGTGGGTATGAATAGGTTAGTGCTTATTAGAAAAATCATAAAAAGAAAAACAGAATAAATAAGTAGAGTAGAATAGAATAGGTTAGACATGCTGAAAATACAATTCAAAAATGGAGCTGCCTCGTGTGTGCCAGTAGGCATGTTGCAGTGTCCTCTATTCTTATGTTCTTATGTTCACTGCTGGAGTGCCACAGCCCATCCTCCCAGCTCTTCCACAACCTGTGTCGCTTCACAACTGCCAACTCCCCTACTGCCCCTACCACAGGTCTACCTCTGTAAGATGCAGCCCCTTGGTAACAGCGGATGCCCATCAGAGCTGCGTCACAATCGCTCGCCACTCATTCCTATTCCTAGCACGCTCGCTTGCTTCCCTCACATCCATCCTTCTATTATTCAGGACTATCTCCTTCAAATGTCGAATGCCTCTTGTGTCATAATTAGGACTATATCTCCCTGACAAATTTCAGGATCCTTTCATTAGTGCATTAACAAAGTATATTTTCAAATTGCAACATTGCAAGACCTCACTTGCAGCACGAAGGCATAATTCTACTTCATGCTTCTTCTTCTTCTTCTACTTCGTCTACATCTTTTCCCACTTTTATGTGAGGTCGATGTTTCTGGCCAGCGTTCTCCATATGTTCCTGTCCTATACCTCATCACCCAACAAACCTTTAGATCTCAGGTCGTCATTGATGTAATCCATCCACCTACGCTTTGGTCTCCCCCTCCCTCTCCTACCCTGTATATCCATTTTCATCACCCTCCTCCCAACATACTGTTCATCCCTCCTAACGACATGACCATACCATCTTAGTCTACTTTCTTGTATTTTATCTGATATTTCTCTAACTTTTGCAATGTGAGGAATTCCAAATTCATATGTGAACAAGTTTCTATTTTATATCCAGCTTCATATGTGTGTAAATTCTTACATGGAATGCAAGGACTACTGTCCAGTCTTGAATTCAAGAGTATCTCTTCTTTCAATAAGACACGACTCCATTGTCGGAAGTATTCATTACCCTTGCCCAAGTGTGCAGTTTTCAACTTCATATATGTGCAAATTCTCACAACCAGCGCAAAGCAACTTCGTCGTCTCATACTTAGAGTACCTCTTCTGTCTAAAAAATAAAAAATACTCCATTGGCACAGCCTATCAATACCCTCACGCAATTCCAGCTTTGGAATTGTCAAGCCTTCATCTCCAAAACCAGCGCTACCACGTCTCTCAAAATGTTGTATACCTCCTGTCAAGAACAAAACTATTTTCCCTTCTCAAAATTCTTGAGCTTCTCTTTAGGTTGAGGTTACTTCAAAAGTATGCAGACTCTCGCCTCAAACACCGGCATTAGTCCCTTCTTCAAAAGTCGATGAATACGTTCCTCTTTCAAACAAATTTAAATATAAATTTTCTAAAAATATATTTCCGCCTTTATAGCTTCCTGGAACACCACATTCGTTCTTGTACAAGGTCAGTCTCCAGATTTTGTTTCTTTTTCATGACATCTGGAGGAGGAAAGAAAATTGCTCTTTTCAAGTCCGGGCTTATAGAAAATATAAAGCAAAGAGAAATAGAGGTGGGGAGTGTTGTGACTTGCTATATGTGAAGGCATTATGAAATAATATTTCTCCTAACTCAGGCTTTGAAAAATTCAGTATCACCACCAGCAATTCTTTTAAGACATTGGGAATCCAAAAGACTTTTATTTTTAAACCATTAGCTTCCAGTATTTAAACCAAGAAGACAATCTCCATCAAACTATTGACCATTGCTAACCATCTCTCTGATACTCTTACTTTTATTATTACGCCGTATATGTTTATTATTACGCCGTGTATATTCATTATGATGACGTGTATGTTTATTATTACGCCGTGTATGTTTGTTATTACGCCGTGTATATTTATTATTACGCCGTGTATGTTTATTATTACGCCGCGTGTTTATTATTACGCCGTGTATGTTTATTTTTTTTATTTTTTTATTTAATGAATAGATTACTACCAAAAATATGTAAAACACAAGTAATATATAATATGGGTGAAATTATTGAAGAAATACTGTTTAGAGTTCCCATTGCTGGGGGGGGGGTCCGTAGGGAAATCGATATGGGTAAACCAGCTGTGATTGCTGCGTCTCTGGCAGAAGATCCTTGCCCACTTACCCTGTGGTTTACTCAAACAGGGTAATGGGAGGGAAATTGTGGAAACCCTTTAACCCTAAGAAGCTGAGAGCAGTGGCCGAGACATGTTTGCCTGCTGGTGAATTTGTGTGCTTTGACTAGGCCACCTCCTTATAAGGGGGACTGCAGCCACTGTATAATGCTGAAATGGTTGAGGGACAACTCTTTAGATTTTCACGGTATGAGAGCGAAAGATCAAGTGTTAGAAAGAACTTTCAAATATACTTCCAAGTAAACTTACGGACTCTTATGCCCGATTTCTTAAAGTGTAAACCTAGGATACCACATTGCTAGTTAGCTAGCACACACAAATGGATGTCATAATCGCATCTGACGCAGTTCTGTGTATGGCTAGGGTCCCGTATGGGATCCAAGCCATACACAGAACCGCGTCAGATGCGTTTATGAAATCCATTTGTGTGTGCCTAGCTAACTTACAATATGGTATCCTAGGTTTACACTGTTTAAGAAATCGGGCCTAGGATCCATTACGGGATCCTAGCCATACTCAGAACCGCATCAGATGCGTTTATGAAATCCATTTGTGCGTGTGTAGCTAACTTACAATATGGTATCCTAGGTTTACACTGTTTAAGAAATCGGGCCTAGGATCCCGTACGAGATCCTAGCCATACACAGAACCGCGTCAGATGCGTTTATGAAATCCATTTGTGTGTCTAGCTAATTTACAATATGGTATCCTAGGTTTACACTGTTTAAGAAATCGGACCTTAGTTCTCAGAAGTAAGACTAACCTTCTAGTTCTATCTATAATATCTATTTCTCCAAATTCCAAGAATACTTCAACGTTAAGCAATTAAGGTCTTTAATGAATGGCTGAAGCAAGGGACAGTGATACCACTGGAGCACGACTATATACCTACCATATAGCCGGGGTCAAACCCCCTCTCCATCTCTGTGGACCTAGTGATCTCCAGACATTGGCTAAATTATCAGGTAGACCTATAGGAAATCACCGATCACCCCTCAATTAATTGTCCAAGTATTAGAACTGGCTGACCTTAATGTTAAGTCATATTATATTATCCCCATAAATGTATTCACTAAATAATGATGAGTTTCTTTCTGGCGGCTGCGGTAGCTCAGTGGTAGGGAGCGCTAGTCGGGAAACGAGCTACACGGGTTCAATTCTACCACAGGGGGCGTTAGAGAGGGCATCCAGCCTTAATCCCCTCTAATAGCTCCACACATGTATGTGTGTATATATATATATATATATATATATATATATATATATATATATATATATATATATATATATATATATATATATAGATAGATAGATAGATAGATATATGCCACACAATATTCTATGTATAATAAAGTAGAAAAAGACATATAATGAACAGCACTTGATAAACACCCAGTACATCACATATGCATGTCACACCAACGCCAGAATATTGTTAGCGATAAGGATTATGGCCAATAGTGAGTTGTTTTCTATGATAATAGATGGTTTTAGATTGTTTTACCACAATATGACATTTGGCTTATCTTCTCCCGACAAAATTGTTTATTTTGGCGAGTGTGTGTGTGTGTGTGTTTTTTTTTTTTTTTTTTTTTCCAATGTACATTTTTGGCATTTTTCAGCCTACTGCCTTGGTTTACAGTATGTGTTTTTGGTGTTAATATCATTGTTACTCGAATATTTTAGACTAAGTTTTTGCAAGTATTCATTTGGCTTATCTTCTCCCGACAAAAATGTTTATTTGGTGTGTGTGTTTTTTTTTTTTCCAATGTACATTTTGGCATTTTCAGCTTACTGCCTTGGTTTACAGTATGTGGTTTGGTGTTAATATCATTGTTACTCGAATATTTTGAACTAAGTTTTTGCAACTATTATTTTTGCAAGTATATTTATTTGTGAAGGACACTGTTAGACATAAATGTATTTGTTTGTGTTTTTGCTTGGGATCTTATAGCACCACTATTAATCTCCTTTCTGAATGGGGTGTGACGCAGACGGGTTGGAGCTGGAGAAGTATGGCTGGATGCCCTTCCTAACGTCCCGCAGTAGGCTCGGATACGGATTTGTTACTTTGAGTCGAGTGGTCAAGCTACTACTCTGCAGCGGTCATATATATATCATATATATATATATATTATATATATAATATATATATATATATATATATATATATATATATATATATATATATATATATATATATAGTAAGGCCCGCTAGGCCGGGTTGCCTCTCTCTGCGAAGGACTTCCGTTCCGGCCTCTGCGGGCGAGGATGTAATCCGCCTTACCCTCGAGCTGCAAGCCCGTCTGCGTCACACCCCTCAGACGGCGTGACGGGGCGTCGCCAACCCTCGACCTTGACGCCTCAGAGTCCTCGGACGCTACCGCTTGAGCCACGGTAGACTATCTATCTATCTATTTATCTATATATATATATATATGTGTGTGTGTGTGTGTGTGTGTGTGTGTGTGTGTGTGTGTGGGTGTGTGTGTGTGTGTGTGGGTGTGTGTGTTGTGTGTGGTTAGTTATTTTATTTACCGAGTGAGAAGCTTAGCCTCCTCTATCTCCTATAGCTCATTTTTCTTACTCTTCGTTTTCTTCTTACTTTCTCCTTAGCAATGGTACCGCCTTTGCATCCTCCTTCATGTTGTAAAGGCCGACTAAATGGGCGGAGTAAGGGTACTGGAAGCCCCTCTTCCTATTTTTCTGAACTGCAGAGTGAAGGCATACTATGGGGTTCTGGCAAGAAAGCTACATTCATAACCCTATTACTTACGTCTCTAAATGTCCATGATCACCGTTAATCCCCATTTCAAAGGGATGGACACAGATGGTTATTATGCTTGTGAGAAGAGAGATGGATGTGTTAGCATCGAGTGAAACTTTAGGTGATTTTTTTTTCTTTCCTTTGTGATTGTGACACCAGGACGGGCCAAAAAAAAGCAAAAATAAATCTACCCTCATCAAGCCTGGGCACGAAGAAAACAGAAAGAGAAACAGAGATGGGGAGTGCCGTGACTTGTCAGATGTGAAGCGATAATAAGACATGTGTAACGAATATTCAAGACATTCGGTGTTGATGTAGGCCTAGGAAGAGAACCGTAACTGAAGGGAGACTTAACATTGAACTGTCCAGGACATTCTTATTTAAGAATTGATGTGACTTGACTCGGCCAACTTCTTACAGGAGGAAATTATGGCTTTGATGTCTAGTTAGCTAATTATTTGCTTGTATGCATACCATTATTTATCTTAATTGGTTATATTTTTTTTTCTTAATCTACTCAAGAAAATATCTTTGCTTTTATTCTTTGACATCGATTTTATTATAATTTTTCCCATCATGCATCTCTCTCTCTCTCTCTCTCTCTCTCTCTCTCTCTCTCTCTCTCTCTCTCTCTCTCTCTCTCTCTCTCTCTCTCTCTCTCTCTCTCTCTCTCTCTCTCTCTCTCTCATCCCAAAACGTTGTGAGTATTGGCCAAATGCATCAATTTTTTTTAATCCTTGCTGAGTTAATATGTTTTTAATATAGACATAAATTGTTTTTATATGTTTTTTTATACCCATTACCCTTCAAGCATGATTCATGACCTGACCTCGTGACGTCATAGGTGAGAGGTCAAGTGGTGAGGCTCTATGGTCATAATTTTATTACATAGGATTGCTTAAGCAAGGAGAGGTTTTGTGTGTGTGTGTGTCTGTGTTTGTGTGTGTTTGTGTGTGTTTGTGTGTGTGTGTGTGTGTTTGTGTTTGTGTGTGTTTGTGCTGTGTGTGTGTGTGTGTGTGTGTGTGTGGTTTTTACCTAATTGTGCTCACAGGAAAGAACCCTATGCTCTTAACTCCGTCTTCTGGTCGTTTTTCATGGTATTAATCAATGACACCATATTTATCTTTAACTATAAACTTGATTTTAGTATTAAGTGATTTTTCGCTTAATGAATTCTAATTATTGTTGTTGTTGTAGTTTTTGTTGTTGTTTTTTGTTGTTGGATTATAAAGTAACTATTTTAAATTTTAGTACTTTTTAGTATCACAAAAAATATATTTATTAATTAATGGGATAATTAATTATTTTACTTGTTTTTTTAATTATTTATTTATTTGTTTGTTTGTTTTATTATCCATCATTTGTGTTTCCTTATCAAGGATATCGATAAGTGATGCAGTCAGTCGGTAATTAATAATTATACGAGTGAGTGAGTAAGTAAACAGGTGATTGAGTGATTGAGTGAGCTAGTGAATGAATGAATTAGTAAGTAATAAAGTAAGCATATCAGGTAGTCATTGATGAGTAAGTACGTGAGTAAATGAGTGAGTGAGTAAGTGAACAGGTGATTGAGTGACTGAGTGAGCTAGTGAATGAATGAATTAGTAAGTAATAAAGTAAGCATATCAGGTAGTCATTGATGAGTAAGTACGTGAATAAATGAGTGAATGCGTCATTAAATATATGAGTGAGTGAGTAATTAAACAGGTGATTGAGTGACTGAGTGAGCTAGTGAATGAATGAATTAGTAAGTAATAAAGTAAGCATATCAGGTAGTCATTGAATGAGTAAGTACGTGAGTAAATGAGTGAGTGCGTCATTAAATATATGAGTGAGTGAGTAAGTAAGCATGTGATTGGGTGACTGAGTGAGCTAGTGAATGAATGAATTAGTAAGTAATAAAGTAAGCATATCAGGTAGTCATTGAATGAGTAAGTACGTGAGTAAACGAGTGAGTGCGTCATTAAATATGAGTGAGTGAGTAAGTAAACAGGTGACTGAGTGACTGAGTGAGCTAGTGAATGAATGAATTAGTAAGTAATAAAGTAAGCATATCAGGTAGTCAGTCATTGAATGAGTAAGTACGTGAGTAAATGAGTGAATGCGTCATTAAATATATGAGTGAGTGAGTAATTAAACAGGTGATTGAGTGACTGAGTGAGCTAATGAATGAATGAATTAGTAAGTAATAAAGTAAGCATATCAGGTAGTCATTGAATGAGTAAGTACGTGAGTAAATGAGTGAGTACGTCATTAAATATATGAGTGAGTGAGTAAGTAAACAGGTGATTGAGTGACTGAGTGAGCTAGTGAATGAATGAATTAGTAAGTAATAAAGTAAGCATTTCAGGTAGTAAGTCATTGAATGAGTAAGTACGTGAGTAAATGAGTGAGTGCGTCAGTGGATGAATGAATGAGAAATAAGTAAGTAAATAATCCAGTAAATGTATCACTGAATGAGTATGTAGTGAATGAGTGAGTAAGCAGGTGAATGAATGAATGAGTGAATGTATAATCGTTCCGGTTTTACGTCACGGACTCCCTTTTCTACCAAGGGCTAGGACGGTTGCCTTCTTGCTAAGGACTTGTTTTGGCAGATGTAATCGTTACCCTGAGTGCATGCCCTTGCTAACCTCAGACCGTGACGGGGCGCAAACCCTCGACCTGACGCCTCAAAGTCGCGGATTCTACCTCTTGAGCCACGGTGACTCGAATGAATACGTAAATAAATTAGCCAAATCAGTCAGTCACTGAATGTGTAAGTAGTGTGTGAGTAGATAGGTAGGTACGTAGGTAAGCTGGTAGGTTCTTAATCTGTTTATTTTTTTTTCCTCATTAATATATTCTAGTTCCTCATTCACTACTATTAACCCTCATCATTAATCCGGGCTTAGGACTGGTACCAAGTTGAACCGGCTTGCTCCCCAGTGGGTGGATTGATAAGGAATAAACTCTCCTTCCTCTGTGGTATTTCTCATGAGGGGTTGCCCGTCACGGTCTGAGGTTAGCAAGGGCATGCACTCAGGGTAACGATTACATCTACCAAAACAAGTCCTTCGCAGGAAGGCAACCGTCCTAGCCCTTGGTAGAAAAGGGAGTCTGTGACGTAAAACCGGAACCATATGGGATTGATGTTTCTCACCAGCCTCTTGGAGACTATAGTTTTGGTTTTGGATTAGGATTTATGGCTGAATTCCCTTCCAGACACCAACTCTACTCGTGGATTCAGGCTTGGGATCTGCACTGACTTGACCTGGCTTGCATTCCCAAGACACAACATTGAAGATAGATTTGGTTGAAACTTACAGCAGGATTCCGTCCTTCCTAACAGAAATCTTTTTTTTTTTTATCCAGATCTGAGACTGGCACCAAATTACACTGTCCTGCTCCTCCAGTGCACAATATTGTGGATAACTTTGGCTAAAGGTTTGACGGCCGAATACTCCTCCTGACACCAATTCCCTTCATTAATCCGGGCTAGGGACCGACATCAAATTGGACTGGTTTCACCCATAAGGAACAGCATTTTGGTTAACTGAAAATTTTACCACCGATTTCCCTCCATTAATCCGGGCTAGGGACCGACATCAATTTGGACTGGTTTTACCCTTAAGGAACAGCATTCTGATTAGCTGAAAATTTTACCACCAATTCCCTCCATTAATCCGGGCTAGGGACCGACATCAACTTGGACTGGTTTTATCCCTAAGGAACAGCATTTTGATTAGCTGAACTTTTTACCACCGATTTCCTCCATTAATCCGGGCTAGGGACCGACATCAAATTGGACTGGTTTTAGCCCTAAGGAACAGCATTCTGATTAGCTGAAGATTTTACCACCGATTTCCTCCATTAATCCGGACTAGGGACCGACATCAAATTGGACTGGTTTTAGCCCTAAGGAACAGCATTCTGATTAGCTGAAAATTTTACCACCAATTCCCTCCATTAATCCGGACTAGGGACCGACATCAAATTGGACTGGTTTTAGCCCTAAGGAACAGCATTCTGATTAGCTGAAAATTTTACCACCAATTCCCTCCATTAATCCGGGCTAGGGACCGACATCAAATTGGACTGGTTTTAGCCCTAAGGAACAGCATTCTGGTTAGCTAAAATAAATTTCCGCCAAATGCTCTTTATGACACTAACCCTGTCTGTTGATCAGAGTTTGCACCAAATGTTACTGACTTTTTCCCTTCAAGGCACTGTCCATTTGAGTCGTGTTGGTTTTAATTGTGCAGTCGAATGTTCTTCATGACACCAACCTTGTCTGTTGATGAGTGCTTGGGACCGGTAATAAGTTGGGTTGGCATAGCTCCCCCAGAAGAGGGATATAGAGGGCAATAGCCTAACACCGGTCGTACTACTGCTGTTTGACCCCGTTAGACGGATTACAACTTCTTCTTCTTCTTCTTCTTCTTCTTCTTCTTCTCTTCTTTTTTCTTCTTCTTCTTCTTCTTCTTCTTCTTCTTCTTCTTCTTCTTCTTCTTCTTCTTCTTCTCAGCCTTATATGTTCACATCACCATTCAACCTTCCTCCAAATTCTCTCTCTCTCTCTCTCTCTCTCTCTCTCTCTCTCTCTCTCTCTCTCTCTCTCTCTCTCTCTCTCTCTCTCCTCTCTCTCTCTCTCTCTCTCTCTCTCTCTCTCTCTCTCTCTCTCTCTGAATCCTGCCTCTCCCTCCCTCCTCCCTCTTAGAAGACCCCAAGCAGAGGCAAGCAAGCAGAAGAATCTGCTTGCTGCACGCTTCTCTTCCTGTTCTTAACAGCAGGGTACAGCAGGATGGGGCTTAAATAAAGAAAAAAGAAATAAAAATAAAAATATTGTAAAATACACAAATATTACACATATAGAAGCGGAGTATATAAAATATACTTAAAATATGAAATATTCAAGATATATAAATACATAAATTATATATATGTGTGTGTGTCTGTGTGTGTGTGTATATGTGTGTGTGTGTGTGTGTGTGTGTGTGTGTGTGTGTGTATGTGTATGAAATAAAAAAAATAATTAAGTAACTTAAAATAGACAGAAAATATGGACCAGAAGTATACGCAAAAATATCAATACATATTCAAATTGAAATACAGTAAAAAAAAATATATATATATATATAAAAAATCACAAAAATAATACGCAGTACTATAAATATAAAAAATGAAAAACAAAGCAATGCACGAAATGAATAAAAAAAAAACGTATAATGAAAAAAACGCATAATGAAAATATATAAAAAAATTAAACAAATAACTACTTAAAAGACATATAAAATTAAAAATAAACGCATGGGTTAGATCAGCTAGACTTGAGATAAACAGGGGATTAGGATAGCCAATGGATGGGGGGATAGACAGAGGGAATGAAGAAGTGGATATCATGAGGACAAGATATGTAAAGAGGAAGGGATAAAAAAGGGGGAGGGAGTGGATATCAGAGTCATGATAGCCAGAGGGGAGGTAGTGGATATCACAGGGTAAGGATAGCCACAGGGGGAGAGATAAGGAGGGGAGGGGAGGAAGTGGATATCACAGAGCCATGATAGCCAGAGGGGAGGTAGTGGATATCACAGGGTAAGGATATCCACAGGGGGAGAGATAAGGAGGGGAGGGGAGGGAGTGGATATCACAGAGCCATGATAGCCAGAGGGGAGGAAGTGGATATCACAGGGTAAGGATATCCACAGGGGGAGAGATAAGGAGGGGAGGAGAGGGAGTGGATATCACAGAGCTATGATAGCCTGAGGGGAGGTAGTGGATATCACAGGGTAAGGATATCCACAGGGGGAGAGATAATAAACTTTTAAACTTTATTTCCATTTTACGATAAGGAGGGGAGGGGAGGGAGTGGATATCACAGAGCCATGATAGCCTGAGGGGAAGTAGTGGATATTACAGGGTAAGGATATCCACAGGGGGAGAGATAAGGAGGGGAGGGGAGGGATTGGATATCACAGAGCCATGATAGCCAGAGGGGAGGAAGTGGATATCACAGGGTAAGGATATCCATGGAGTTAGAGATAAGGAAGGGAGGGGAGGGAGTGGATATCACAGAGTCATGATAGCCTGAGGGGAGGTAGTGGATATCACAGGGTAAGGA
>JAXCGZ010012724.1:0-10000 GCA_037179515.1 Halocaridina rubra
GCAAGAAATGAGTACCTAAGTAAAAGGAGAGAGGCAGAGAGAGATTATGAGAGGGACATCACCAGGAAGGCTAAAGAAAATCCCAAGCTTTTCCACAGCTTTATCAGAGGAAAACTGAAGGTAAAAGAACAGGTTTTAAGGCTAAGGAGAGCGGATGGAAGCATCACTGAGACGGACGAAGAGATCTGCAAAGAATTGAACAAGGAGTTTCAGTCAGTATTTACAGTAGAAAATACCCCGCCCCCTCAGATTGCAGTGATAGAAGCTCAAGGGCCGGTATTAGAGAACATCAACCTTATAGCCACAGAGGTATGCAAAGTGCTGATGGATTTTGATGTTCATAAAGCTACAGGTCCTGATGACATATCCCCTCATGTGCTTAAAAAATGCGCAAACACAATATCAGTGGCACTAAGTATCATATTTAAGGAGTCACTGGAATCGGGGGAGATTCCAAGATGCTGGAAACAAGCAAATGTGATACCTATCTTCAAAAAGGGAAGGAGGGATACGGCTCTGAACAATAGACCAGTTTCCTTGACCAGCATAGTTTGCAAACTTATGTAGAAACTACTAAGGAAACATCTCTCTCTTCACTTGGAATCCTTCAACTTTTTGTCAGTGAGGCAACATGGCTTCAGAGAAGGAAGATCAACAGTAACAAACTTATTAGAATTTTATGATGAGGTAAGCCAAATCTTACAGGAAAGAGAGGGCTGGGCAGATTGCATATTCCTAGACTTCCAGAAAGCGTTTGACACTGTTCCACATGGGAGACTTATTAGGAAGCTGCAATCAATGGCTAGAATAGGTGGAAATGTCTTGGAATGGATAAAAACTTACTTAGAAGGAAGGGAACAGAGGGTTAGAGTAAGACACTCAGTGTCTGAATGGAGAAGAGTTAGTAGTGGAGTTCCACAGGGTTCAGTTTTAGGGCCACTTTTGTTCCTTGTATATGTAAATGACCTACCAGAGTCTGTAAATTCATTCATGAATATGTTTGCAGATGATGCAAAGATTGTGAAGAAAGTAAAAAACGAGAACAATGGTAGAGAACTTCAGGAGGATCTAAATAATCTGCATGAGTGGTCAGAAAAGTGGCTAATGAAATTCAATACCTCAAAATGTAAGGTAATGAGAATGGGTACAAGTGCAAGAAGGCCCAAGCTTGACTACTCGGTGGCTGGAGTACAACTTCAAGAGACAGAAAATGAGAGAGATCTAGGAGTAAACATACTGGCAGATTTGTCTCCAGAAATACATATAAATGGCGTAGTAAGGGCAGCATATGCATTCTTATCAAATGTAAGGGTAGCCTTCAGGCACATGGACAAGGAAATGTTCAGAAATATTTATGTAACCTATGTGAGGCCAAAACTCGAATATGCAGCCCCCGTTTGGAATCCGCACTTGAAAAAGCACATAGCTAAGCTTGAAAAAGTTCAAAGACATGCCACGAAACTGGTGCCAGAAATACGCAATCTCGGTTATGATGAGAGGCTGAGGGAATTAGACTTGCCATCACTCGAAGCTAGAAGAGTAAGGGGGGATATGGTGACAGTCTTTAAATTCCTTCATGGTTATGATAGAGTGGATAGGGATCGATATTTCGATATGGCTGGCTCTAGAACTAGAGGTCATAGTTTGAAGCTTCGTAAGAAAACTTGTTTGCAGGATGTAAGGAAATACTTTTTCAGTGTAAGAGTAGTTGATAATTGGAATTCGCTAAGCGAGGAGGTAGTTAATGCTATCTCAATCCATAGTTTTAAGGACAGGTACGATAAGTATCACTAAGTCTAAAAATGGAACCGATCAGGAGACGGGAAGATACGAGCTTTGGGCTCTTTCCCGTAAACACAATTAGGTAATCACAATTAGGTAATCACACACACACACACACACACACACACACACACACACACACACACCAGGAAAGCTAAAGAAAATCCCAAGCTTTTCCATAGCTTTATCAAAGGAAGTTTGAATATAAAAAAAACAGGTTTCAAAGCTTAAGAGAGTGGATGAAGGCATCACTGAGATGGATGAAGAGATCTGCAAAGAATTGAACAAGGAGTTTCAGTCAGTATTTACAGTAGAAAATACCCCCACCCCCTCAGATTGCAGAGATAGAAGCTCAAGGGCCGGTATTAGAGAACATCAACCTTACAGCCACGGAGGTATGCAAAGCGCTGATGGATTTAGATGTTCATAAAGCTACAGGTCCTGATGACATATCCCCTCATGTACTTAAAAAAAGAAACAAACTCAATATCAGTGTCCTAAGTATCATATTTAAAAAGTCACTGGAGTCAGGAGAGATTCCAAGATGCTGGAAACAAACAAACATGATGCCTATCTTCAAAAAGGGAAGGAGGGACACCGCTCTGAACTATAGACCAGTTTCCTTGACTAGCATAGTTTGCAGAGTTATGGAGAAACTTCTAAGGAAACATATCTCTCTTCACTTGGAATCCTTCAACTTTTTGTCATTGAGGCAACATGGCTTCAGAGAAGGTAGATCAACAGTAACAAATTTATTATAATTTTATGATGAGGTAAGCCGAATATTACAGGAAAGAGAGGGCTGGGCAGATTGCATATTCCTAGACTTCCAGAAAGCGTTTGACACTGTTCCACATGGGAGACTTATTAGGAAGCTGCAAGCAATGGCTAGAATAGTTGGAAATGTCTTGGAATCGATAAAAACTTACTTAGAAGGAAGGGAACAGAGGATTAGAGTAAGACACTCAGTGTCTGAATGGAGAAGAGTTAGTATTGGAGTTCCACAGGGTTCAGTTTTAGGGCCACTTTTGTTCCTTGTATATGTAAATGACCTACCAGAGTCTGTAAATTCATTCATGAATATGTTTGCAGATGGTGCAAAGATTGTGTAGAAAGTAGGAAACTAGAACAATGGTAGAGAACTTCAGGAAGATCTAAATAGTCTGCACGAGTGGTAAGAAAAGTGGCTAATAAAATTCAATACTTCAAAATGTAAGGTAATGAGAATGGGTGCAAGTGCAAGAAGGCCCAAGCTTGATTACTCTGTGGCTGGAGTACAACTTCAAGAGACAGAAAATGAGTGAGATCTAGGAATAAACATACTAGCAGACTTGTCTCCATAAATACATGTAAATGGCATAGTTAGAAAGCACATGCATTCTTATCAAATGTAAGGGTAGCCTTCAGGCACATGGACAAGGAAATGTTCAGAAATATTTATGTAACCTATGTGAGGCCAAAACTCGAATATGCAGCCCCCTTTTGGATCCGAAGTTGAAAAAGCACATAGCTAAGTTTGAAAAAGTTCAAAGACATGCCACGAAACTGGTGCCAGAAATACGTAATCTCAGTTATGATGAGAGGCTGAGGGAATTAGACTTACCATCACTCGAAGCTAGAAGATTGAGGGGGGGATATGGTGACAGTCTTTAAATTCCTTCATGGTTATGATAGAGTGGATATGGATAGATATTTTGATGTGGCTGGCTCTAGAACTAGAGTTCCCAGTTTGAAGCTTCGTAAGAAAACTTCTTTGCAGGATGTAAGGAAATACTTTTTCAGTGTAAGAGTAGTTGATAATTGGAATTCGCTAAGCGAGGAGGTAGTTAATGCTATCTCAATCAATAGTTTTAAGGACAGGTATGATAAGTATCATTAAGTACAAAATGGAACCGATGAGGAGACGGGAAGATACGAGCTTTGGGCTCTTTCCCGTAAACACAATTAGGTAATTACAATTGGGTAATCACACACACACACACACACACACACACACACACACACACACACACACACAAGAGAGCCACTGAACAGGCAGTTTATCCTTAGTAAGCACATCTGATGGTGTACCCACTAATTCTGTTGATTTGGCAAGGGTTACAGCACGACCTATTTTACATGAATATATTCACAGTGTGAAGATGCATACACAACTTATTTCGGTAGCTCAATAGATTAGATTCCTGGCTACCACCCAGGAAATCCCAGATTCAGTACCTAAAGTTGCCTTGGACAAGTTCTCTTTAGCAAAGCTTCTTGGTAACCTAAAGGAGAGGGTAGTGACGTACATAGTATGGTAGTCCATGTCAACGTAACAGGTGCTATGCATATACAGAATATATGAATACAGAATTTTCAAGGCAGGTAGCTTTAAGAAGGCCCAAAAATAGTAGTTGTTCATTTAAGTATCAAAGTAGTACAACATTAAATGTTTGGGGTCTAAGTTGGAACAGTAAGGTCATGATATCTTTTTTCAATAAGGGCAAAAAAAAAAAACCTCTACAACTCTTATAAACATTGATATATTTAATACCTTGTAATAATATCCATGTATGAGATGACACTCTGATGTCAGCATTTATATATCCCTTTGCAAAAAGATCTTAGGCAACATGTAATGCAATAAAACGTGAATAACGGTTTCTGTATCCCATCTTTGCATGCTTTGAGGCTATTTTCAGAAGAAGAGAGATGCAACAAGATATATTGTATCTCCTTTGATATATATTCCTTCATATTAATATTGCATATGGTATTTAGGTCGTTGGCGGATATCAAAGCAATGTTTTGGAGAGTTTAATATCCTGAAATATGACATAAAATCTGACCCGCTACTTATAACATGTTTGGTTCTAGGAAATTGTTGTATATATATTTAAGGGCAGACCTGACAACCCACTTTGTACAGCATTTTAGTGGGGCAGTAATGAAACAGTACCTAACCTGCTTGGGTTTTGATAAGGGCAAAAAAGGACATTAGATGTACTGGGCCATGGCTAAACAATATCGTCATGTGCTTAGGATTTGACATGAGCAACAATGTTATCACTGTAGCCATAATATAAGATAAAGTGCATCTCATGAAACGATGTAGAAAGTCTTCTATTTTCAAAGAAAAGGGAACACGAAAGACGAACATATTATATCATTTACCTGGGCATAACGCATAAATCTTGCCAATGCATAGAAAATCATGCCTAACATGGTGAAATTTAAGTCTAAATTTAAATCTTCACCAAAACCTCTTAAGAATAGGGAGAGGGTAGTAGTGGTACTCCTTATGATGTAACCATGGAATATTCCTCAAGTTTAGTGATGATATCTAATATGTTGGGTCACTGGTAGAAAACATCATAATCTCGAGCTTCGATAATAGTAAATCCCTCCGTCTTGCTATTCTTAAGTAAATATATATTTAGCACAGATCGCAAAAAAGACAACTCATTACAACATCAAATTTCACTCAACATCTTATAATGTATATATGAACCATATTTCCTCTTGATAATAAAGTAATTTGTTATATGAGTATAATTATAGCAACAATAACACTATTTTTTTCACCGATAAGTCTATGTTATTAAATATTTTGAAAAAAGTTATGTAGGAAATAATTGTCACCGTAGTCTATGCATATAGCAGGGTACTTTAATTCTATTTTTGCATCATACACACACACACACATACACACACAAAACACACACACACACACACACACACACACACACACACACACACACCGCGCGTTCAGTGACACACGGAATTGCTCCTCTTAAATTTTAGTTTCGAGTGACTAAAGTGCTTAGTGGAAAACTTTACCATAATTTCCAAAAATATGAAATCGTGCAGAGTATTGTGAGTACAAAAACTAATATTTGTTGTAAGGCGAGACTGTTCATATTAAAGGAAAAAAATTGAGAACTTTTTCGTGAGAAGAGAGAGAAGCTGCCGTCCAGTTTCTGCCTTGAGGGAAATCTAGAAGAGTTGCCAGACGTGGAGCCTCACACCACATTACCTAATTTTTTGTGTAAACTGGGGAAAGCTCTTGAGCCGTTTTACCTGATCCTGTGGTTCTATATATTGTTAAAAACAGTATCCTTCCCATTTATATTAACTAGTTAGTTAGTTTGATACACGAAAAAATTGAATAATAAAAGAAAAAAAAATTACCAAATACCCACCCGTCAACAGTACTGAGTTAAGTTGCCAAGTAGTACAGCAGTCCTATTTTCTTCATTTTTTTTTTTGCTTTTCTTTTAGCTTTCTCGTTTGCTATTTTGTTATTTTGTATATATATTGAGTTAAATGTAAAGTCTAAATCCTGTGATAACATATCTTGGTTAGCAAGTCAGTTTATCAGTTAGGAAGAATATATAACAGAAACAGGTGGGTGCCACCTCGAACACAAATTCGAATTTTCCTTCAGGTTTGACTTTTGTTTTTCTTTTTCTTTTTATACGTAAATTACCATGGTCAAGTTTTTAAGTTAAGATGTGTGTTACCAGAAAGGAGACAAACTGAGTCACTAAATAGCACTTATATGGAGATATAAAAATTCTGTGTGAAGGTAAATTAGAAGTTTTTCTCTTTTCTTTTTTTTTTTTTTTCTCTTTCTCGTCTTCTTTCTATATTCTGTGAGAGGGAGAACATAAAAATGAAGCCATCTCTGTCCCAAACCTCTCCCACCCATGGGGCGGGAGAAGGGGTAGTCATCAGAGGACTTAAACAGAGAATCAAGAAGTTAGAGGAAATGGTTACAAGCCTTGATGATAAAATTCGGAATATGGATGGAGAAATGAAAGAGAATGAAACACTCAGAGAACAAATAAGATCTTTGGAGGAAGCAAATAAAGCACAAGGGCAGGAGAGAAAGGAACTAGAAAAAAGAATAAAGAAGCTGGAAGGGGAAAAGAGTCAACTAGAATCTAGAATTTCTAATCAAGAAGATAAAAACAAACAGCTAAATGACAACCTAAAGGAATTAGATGTTAGTTCACTGCTATCTTCTGAGAGAGACGAGATTGCTGCTTGGAATGTTCAGATTAAGGAAAACATTGAACAGTTCAGAAAAGAGTTCCAGGAGCTGAATATGGAAAATGATGCCATGAAAACGTCCTTTGCTGATGCACTAAAGGGGAATGTGGCAGTAAAAGAGGCTGTAAAGGTGGTGGCACTGGAAAACATACAAACAGTTGACTATAAAGAGACAGTAATCGAAAAAATGAAAGACGTTGTGATGGAAAGGGCAAACCCACTCATCAGACAGGCACTTGATAAGGAGAAGACAGTGGTAATCTCAGGCATAAGTGAATCCCAGGAGCCAACATGGCAGGGGAGACTTGAAGAAAATAAAGCTAGGGTTGTAGACCTGATAAGAAAGCTTGGAGTAGTATGTGGTCCTGAGGATATTGTAAACATACACCAACTAGGTAAATATTCGAGGGAAGGAAAGCCGAGACCAACAAAAGTAACCTTTGAGAGAGGGGAGACATGTAGGGAAATATTGTTGAGAAAAAAAAGTCTAAAAGACCTTCAAGAATGCAAAGAAGTGTTCATTAGACGATACAGAACACAGGAAGAGATGGGAAAGATCAAAAACTTGTTGCAAGAGGCAAGAAGGTTAAATGATGAAAGAAATGAAGAAGAGAAGAAAAATTTTCGTTACGGAATACTTCCAGACAAAGGGGAGATAAAGAAGATAATGACAGAAGATCAGGGGATGGGGCCTCATTAAGATTGTTATACACAAATGCTGATGGATTAGCTGGTAAGGCAGTAGTATTAAAAGATAGGATTCACAACAGTAAGGCAGATATAGTAGCAATTACAGAGACTAAGTTGAGTGAGGACATAAACAGTGTCACAGTTTTTCCTAAGGGCTTCAGAATACTAAGGGTCGAAAGATCTGAGAGGACTGGTGGAGGGATAGCACTGCTCATAAGTGAGAGGATTCAAGTTGAAGAGATAAACTTGGCTATAGAAAGTGAGTTCAGGGAATTTCTTGTTGCTCGCATAAATACTGGGTCAGAGAGCATTATAATAACTGTTGAATACAACCCACCAAGGAACCAAAATAGGCTTGAAATTTATGAGGAAAGTCATATAGGTACGATTGAAGTCATAAACTCAGTTGTTAACATGGCGCGGGAGAAAAAATGTAGGATTTTGATTATGGGAGACTTTAATCATAAAGAGATAGATTGGATAAATCTTGACCCACACAGTGGTGAGGACTCCTTTGGGGCAAGATTCCTAGATTGCGTACAAGGGAATTTCCTACACCAACATGTAATGGAACCAACAAGAGCCAGGGGTGGGGATGAGCCATCACTACTTGATCTGGTGTTCACAGATAATGTGTTGGATATTGAAAATATTGAGTATGAACCACCAATTGGAAAGAGTGACCACTGTGTGTTGTTGATGGAGTATATCATTGAAGACATTCTTCCTGAGAGTAGAGGCACTGAGGACATGAGGAGGAACTATCAGAAAGGAGATTACATCAAAATGAATGAGCTTTTTGCAGTTATTGACTGGAGAACCTTATTTTACAACAAATCTGTGCAAGAAATGTATGACATCTTTTGTGAGAAATATGGGAAGATTGTAGATTGCTGCATACCTGTCACCAAAGTAGGTGTAATTCATGCCAGAGAGAAATGGTTCGATAATGGGTGTAAAAGAGCTAAGGAGTGGAGAGACAAATGCTGGAAAAGGTATAGGAGGAGAAAAAACATAAATGCCTGGCAAACCTACAAAAGAGCAAGAAATGACTACCTAAGTAAAAGGAGAGAGGCAGAGAAAGATTATGAGAGGGACATCACCAGGAAGGCGAAAGAAAATCCCAAGCTTTTCCACAGCTTTATCAGAGGAAAACTGAAGGTAAAAGAACAGGTTTTAAGGCTAAAGAGAGCGGATGGAAGCATCACTGAGACGGACGAAGAGATCTGCAAAGAATTGAACAAGGAGTTTCAGTCAGTATTTACAGTAGAAAATACCCCACCGCCTCAGATTGCAGTGATAGAAGCTCAAGGGCCGGTATTAGAGAACATCAACCTTACAGCCACAGAGGTATGCAAAGCGCTGATGGATTTAGATGTTCATAAAGCTACAGGTCCTGATGACATATCCCCTCATGTGCTAAAAAAATGCGCAAACACAATATCAGTGGCACTAAGTATCATATTTAAGGAGTCATTGGAGTCGGGGGAGATTCCAAGATGCTGGAAACAAGCAAATGTGATACCTATCTTCAAAAAGGGAAGGAGGGATACGGCTCTGAACAATAGACCAGTTTCCTTGACCAGCATAGTTTGCAAAGTTATGGAGAAACTACTAAGGAAACATATCTCTCTTCACTTGGAATCCTTCAACTTTTTGTCAGTGAGGCAACATGGCTTCAGAGAAGGAAGATCAACAGTAACAAACTTATTAGAATTTTATGATGAGGTAAGCCAAATCTTACAGGAAAGAGAGGGCTGGGCAGATTGCATATTCCTAGACTTCCAGAAAGCGTTTGACACTGTTCCACATGGGAGACTTATTAGGAAGCTGCAATCAATGGCTAGAATAGGTGGAAATGTCTTGGAATGGATAAAAACTTACTTAGAAGGAAGGGAACAGAGGGTTAGAGTAAGACACTCAGTGTCTGAATGGAGAAGAGTTAGTAGTGGAGTTCCACAGGGTTCAGTTTTAGGGCCACTTTTGTTCCTTGTATATGTAAATGACCTACCAGAGTCTGTAAATTCATTCATGAATATGTTTGCAGATGATGCAAAGATTGTGAAGAAAGTAAAAAACGAGAACAATGGTAGAGAACTTCAGGAGGATCTAAATAATCTGCATGAGTGGTCAGAAAAGTGGCTAATGAAATTCAATACCTCAAAATGTAAGGTAATGAGAATGGGTACAAGTGCAAGAAGGCCCAAGCTTGACTACTCGGTGGCTGGAGTACAACTTCAGGAGACAGATAATGAGAGAGATCTAGGAGTAAACATATTGGCAGATTTGTCTCCAGAAATACATATAAATGGCGTAGTAAGGGCAGCATATGCATTCTTATCAAATGTAAGGGTAGCCTTCAGGCACATGGACAAGGAAATGTTCAGAAATATTTATGTAACCTATGTGAGGCCAAAACTCGAATATGCAGCCCCCGTTTGGAATCCGCACTTGAAAAAGCACATAGCTAAGCTTGAAAAAGTTCAAAGACATG
>JAXCGZ010012725.1:2500-17369 GCA_037179515.1 Halocaridina rubra
TCTTTGATGTTTCTAGGCGATGATGACGTCATATATCCCATTTAATTCGCATTATCTGACCTTGAAGTTTTGCTCTAGCTGGATCAGTCCCACTAATGTACTTTTTCCCTTCTCCAATAGCTACACTGAATAGAAATCTGTATTGCTCTCTTATGATTCCAGGCGATTATGACGTCATTAAGCTCCACCTTCATATACGGTGTCTAACTTCCTACTTGAAGCCTTAGTTCCTGCGGGATAGCTTCCGATATTGTTTTATTTTAATTTTTCCAGTAGTCACATTAAATAGGGGTTTCCAGGCGATGATGACGTCATTAAACCCCGCCCTCATGCGCAGTATCAGACCCTCTCATCCTTAGGCCTCAGGCGTAGTAATGTTATCGCGGAAAGCAGTTTTCACTTGAGTGATGTGACAAGGATTTTGCTTTTATAACCATGAAGAGCGTGCTTGGGATAAAGGAAGCTTGATAAGACATATAAGGTGGGGAACACACACACACAGAGAGAGAGAGAGAGAGAGAGAGAGAGAGAGAGAGAGAGAGAGAGAGAGAGAGAGAGAGAGAGAGAGAGAGAGTTAAAAAGTGGCTTTGTTGAGCAGGAAAAGACAAGGAAGAAGGAGTAGAAGATGATGATGAAGAAGAAGAAGAAAAAGAAAAGAAGAAGAAGAAGAAGAAGAAGGAGAAGGAGAAGGAGAAGAAGAAGAAGGAGAAGAAGAAGAAGAAGAAGAAGGAGAAGGAGAAGATGGAAGATGAAGAAGACAAAGAAGGAGTAGAAGAAGAAGAAGAAGAAGAAGAAAAGAAGAAGAAGAAGAAGAAGAAGAAGAGAGGAGTAGGTGGAAAAGAAGGTTAGTGTTGCGTAAACACAGATAGAAAGATATATATAGATTATATGTAGTGGGAGTCATAGAGAGAGAGAGAGAGAGAGAGAGAGAGAGAGAGAGAGAGAGAGAGAGAGAGAGAGAGAGAGAGAGAGAGAGAGAGAGAGAGAGAGAGAGAGAGAGAGAGAGAGAGATGATATATGACGTGGGAGTCACAGAAAAAAATCTAGAAAAAATATCCCATTTTCATATTATTCGATATTTCATTCAGATAGAAAAAAATATTCAATAGTTGAAAAAGAAGAAGAAGAAGAAGAAGAAGAAGAAGAAGAAGAAGAAGAAGAAGAAGAAGAAGAAGAAGAAGAAGAAGAAGAAGAAGAAGAACATATTCCATATTCTTCTTATCTGATACTCCCTTAAATTAGAGGACAGAAAAGAGAATGGAAAAAAAGCTGATGACTTCATACATTAGAAAGATTTATTCACCATTTTCTATTTAAGCAAATATTCCTGTCCAGCCTTAAGCTTAAAATCGGAGTTTGTAATAATGAGAAAGTGGATCAACTGAACAAAGAGCACTTCAAAAGTACCAACTGGAGAACCAGTACCTGTAGAACCAGTAACTGCAGAACTAGTCAAAGGTTAATATTTGCAGGGTTCTGGGAGTGATTCACCCCTCTTAGGAAGACAAAGTTCTATTTTGTTTTTATTTTTACACCATTCTTATAAAGGAATGGCCGAGTCAAAGCAAACCCCTGACTATGGGGGACGAAATTGTGATGTGGGGGTTTCTCAGTCCCCACGTTCCGCCCCATTTAGTCCACTTACGATGCAGGGAAACACTGAGACGTTATTCTAGCCCCCCCCCCAGGAGGGGGACGAAAAATTGGTGAGAGTTATATAGATAGATTGAGAGAAAAAGTGACCTATGGGAGACAGAGCAGTCTCAACTTCTCACTTGTAGAGAACCCACCCATCTCTTTATTATATTTAAAGAACAGAAATGATAAGATTATCTTATAGATAACATTATATTAAATTTGTTTAAGCGACAAGTCTAACAAACGCTGTTTCGATCCCCAACGGGGCGCCAGGAAGGGCATCCATCCTCTGTCCACCCCAATTCCCATGGGAACTGATTGTTACACTTGAAAACTGTAAATAATGTACAATATTTTCTTTATTGATTCACGCATGGGGGGCCAGCCAGCTCAAATTGGTGCCGGTCTTAAACTCGGGATATATATATATATATATATATATATATATATATATATATATATATAATATATATATATATATATATATATATATATAAGTAATCTTCCCGTGTTTATTTATTAGCGTCTAATATGTCACAATTACTTCCCATTCGAAATGTGGTGAACACAGACCAGTTGGAGTTTGGGGATTAAAACTGGATGCCCCTCCTGACTCCCCGCGGTATGATCGAGCCAGAGTGTGTCAACCTCTTCATTTCCCGACTTGTGAGCTCTACCACTGAGCTAACGCGGCATCCCCTTCACATATATAAATAAATAAATAAATAAATAGATAAATAAGATTATTTATAATATCTCTTATTTTAAGCTTCTTTCAATATTGTTACAAGTACTTTAACGATTTTCCACTCATTGCAAATTCCAACTTATGTTTTAAATTCAAGTACACACACACACACACACCACACACACACACACACACACACAAACACACACACACACACACACACACACACACGCACACACACACACACACACACACGCACACACACACACGCACACACACACACGCACACACATACACACGCACACATACACACACATATATATATTAAAAAATATATTAATTGCTTTTCGCTGTTCATATATATGCAAATTTGCATTTATATCCTTTACTGTATACAATATACTATTTGTATTTCTTTTTGTTTTTTATTTCTTCATCCTGTATTACGTGGATGATATACTGTATTCGGATGAATAAATCCTGAAATGTTTATTATAAAATAATTTCTTTAAGATTTTTGTTTTCGTTAATACCATTGTTATTGATATTGTTGTTACTCAGTATTTCTGTACCTGTTGCATTTATTTTATGACAAAATCTTGTGTGTGATTACCTAATTGTGATTACCTAATTGTGTTTACGGTAAAGAGCCCAAAGCTCGTATCTTCCCGTCTCCTGATCGGTTCCATTTTAGACTTAGTGATACTTATCGTACCTGTCCTTAAAACTATGGATTGAGATAGCATTAACTACCTCAAACAACAAACAACGCTTAGCGAATTCCAATTATCAACTACTCTTACACTGAAAAAGTATTTCCTTACATCCTGCGAAGAAGTTTTCTTACGAAGCTTCAAACTATGACCTCTAGTTCTAGAGCCAGCCATATCAAAATATCGATCCCTATCCACTCTATCATAACCATGAAGGAATTTAAAGACTGTCACCATATCCCCCCTCACTCTTCTAGCTTCCAGTGATGGTAAGTCTAATTCCCTCAGCCTCTCATCATAACTGAGATTGCGTATTTCTGGCACCAGTTTCGTGGCATGTCTTTGAACTTTTTCAAGCTTAGCTATGTGCTTTTTCAAGTGCGGATTCCAAAAGGGGGCTGCATATTCGAGTTTTGGCCTCACATAGGTTACATAAATATTTCTGAACATTTCCTTGTCCATGTGCCTGAAGGCTACCCTTACATTTGATAAGAATGCATATGCTGCCCTTACTATGCCATTTATATGTATTTCTGGAGACAAATCTGCCAGTATGTTTACTCCTAGATCTCTCTCATTTTCTGTCTCTTGAAGTTGTACTCCAGCCACCGAGTAGTCAAGCTTGGGCCTTCTTGCACTTGTACCCATTCTCATTACCTTACATTTTGAAGTATTGAATTTCATTAGCCACTTTTCTGACCACTCATGCAGATTATTTAGATCCTCCTGAAGTTCTCTACCATTGTTCTCGTTTTTTACTTTCTTCACAATCTTTGCATCATATGCAAACATATTCATGAATGAATTTACAGACTCTGGTAGGTCATTTACATATACAAGGAACAAAAGTGGCCCTAAAACTGAACCCTGTGGAACTCCACTACTAACTCTTCTCCATTCAGTGTGTGTGTGTGTGTGTGTGTGTGTGTGTGTGTGTGTGTGTGTGTGTGTGTGTGCATCTGTGTGTGTGTGTGTGTGTGTGTGTGTGTGTGTGTGTGTGTGTGTGTGTGTGTGTGTGTGTGTGTGTGTGTGTGTGTGTGATTTCCTAATTGTGCTTACGGGAAAGAGCCCAAAGATTGCATCTTCCCGTCTCCTGATGTGATTGACCTGTGTGTGTGTGTGTGTGTGTGTGTGTGTGTGAGAGAGAGAGAGAGAGAGAGAGAGAGAGAGAGAGAGAGAGAGAGAGAGAGAGAGAGAGAGAGAGAGAGAGAGAGAGAGAGAGAGAGAGAGAGCATTGCTATTTCCATACCAGTGACATCTTGTTTCTGATAGGACAGAGCTTCAGGACAGGGTAGAATTGACCCCTTTTGGAACGCATTCTGTAGGTGGACTTCTCTAAGTTCATATGGATCACAGAGGACCCCTAATGGAGATGACCTAACTCAACTTAAGCTAACCACATCTAACCTAACCTGTGTAGATTTACTCTAGTAGTCTCCGTGGCAAAATGGTAGCGTCTGCGCCTCTGAGGCGGCAGGTCGAGGGTTCGCGCCCCGTCACGGACTGAGGTTAGTAAGGGCATACACTCAGTGTAACGGTTACATCTGCCAAAACAAGTCCTTTGTAAGAAGGCAATCGTTCTAGCCCTTAGTTGAAAAGGGAGTTCGTGACGTAAAACCGAATCCAATCCAGTGTAGATTTACCTAAAAGATGTGTTTCTTGATTGAAAATAGGGTCAGTTTTGGCAAGGACACCTAACCTTACCTAGCCTAACCTAACCTTTGCATTCTGATAACTATAATTCTGTTTTTATTAATTCTAATGACTAAATTTCTATTCTATTCTTTTCCTGTTGTGATACCGAATTTACAGAGTTGCGCATAAGTTTTTACCTGATTTACAGAACAATTCAATTTTCTCAGTTCTGTGAGTGATATATGGAATACCTCCAGGTCAAAGACATACAGATAAAAAAAAAGATAAATAATCTAAAAGATATAAATGAATAAAGATAAGTGACGAAAGAAAAATGGCACTAATTTACCTGTTTTCCAGAAAGAGTGAATTGGTCTTATTGGATTGCCTCCAGGTCAGAAAACTATGCCGAAAGATACTGGAAAAAGAGTGCCTTTAAAGAAAAGAAGCAAGTGTTGCCATGTCAAGAAAATTAACAAAAGAAACAGAGTTACCCAGATGCTTCAGACTTCTATGACGAGGGAGTGTTTCCAGAAAGATTGAATTGGTCTCATTGGATTGCCTCCAGTCAGAAAACTATACCGGAAGATACTGGAAAGAGAGTGCCTTTAAAGAAAAGAAGTAAGTGTTGCCATATCAAGAAAATTAACAAAAGAAACAGACTTGCCCAGATGCTTCAGAATTCCATGACGAGGGAGTGTTTCCAGAAAGAGTGAATTGGTCTCATTGGATTGCCTCCAGGTCAGAAAACTATGCCGGAAGATACTGGAAAAAGAGTGCCTTTAAAAAAAATAGTGTTGCCATGTCAAGAAAAGTAATAAAAGAAACAGAGTTGCCCAAATGCTTCAGAATTTCATGACGAGGGAGTGTTTCCAGAAAGAGTGAATTGGTCTCATTGGATTGCATCCAGGTCAGAAAACTATGCCGGAAGATGCTGGAACAAGAGTGCCTTTAAAGAAAAGAAGCAAGTGTTGCCATATCAAGAAAATTAACAAAAGAAACAGACTTGCCCAGATGCTTCAGAATTCCATGACGAGGGAGTGTTTCCAGGAAGAGTGAATTGGTCTTATTGGATTGCCTCCAGGTCAGAAAACTATGCCGGAAGATGCTGGAACAAGAGTGACTTTAAAGGAAAAGAAGTAAGTGTTGCCATGTCAAAAAAAATTAACAAAAGAAACAGAGTTGCTAAGGTGCTTCAGAATTCCATGACGAGGGAGTGTTTCTAGAAAGAGTGAATTGGTCTTATTAGATTGCCTCCAGGTCAGAAAACTATGCCGGAAGATGCTGGAACAAGAGTGCCTTTAAAGGAAAAGAAGTAAGTATTGCCATGTCAAGAAAATTAACCAAAGAAACAGAGTTGCCCAGGTGCTTCAGAATTCCATGACGAGGGAGTGTTTCCAGAAAGAGTGAATTGGTCTCATTGGATTGCCTCCAGGTCAGAAAACTATGCCGGAAGATACTGGAAAAAGAGTGCCTTTAAAAAAAATAGTGTTGCCATGTCAAGAAAAGTAATAAAAGAAACAGAGTTGCCCAAATGCTTCAGAATTTCATGACGAGGGAGTGTTTCCAGAAAGAGTGAATTGGTCTCATTGGATTGCATCCAGGTCAGAAAACTATGCCGGAAGATGCTGGAACAAGAGTGCCTTTAAAGAAAAGAAGCAAGTGTTGCCATATCAATAAAATTAACAAAAGAAACAGACTTGCCCAGATGCTTCAGAATTCCATGACGAGGGAGTGTTTCCAGAAAGAGTGAATTGGTCTTATTGGATTGCCTCCAGGTCAGAAAACTATGCCGGAAGATGCTGGAACAAGAGTGACTTTAAAGGAAAAGAAGTAAGTGTTGCCATGTCAAAAAAAATTAACAAAAGAAACAGAGTTGCTAAGGTGCTTCAGAATTCCATGACGAGGGAGTGTTTCTAGAAAGAGTGAATTGGTCTTATTAGATTGCCTCCAGGTCAGAAAACTATGCCGGAAGATGCTGGAACAAGAGTGCCTTTAAAGGAAAAGAAGTAAGTGTTGCCATGTCAAGAAAATTAACAAAAGAAACAGACTTGCCCAGATGCTTCAGAATTCCATGACGAGGGAGTGTTTCCAGAAAGAGTGAATTGGTCTTATTGGATTGCCTCCAGGTCAGAAAACTATGCCGGAAGATGCTGGAACAAGAGTGACTTTAAAGGAAAAGAAGTAAGTGTTGCCATGTCAAAAAAAATTAACAAAAGAAACAGAGTTGCTAAGGTGCTTCAGAATTCCATGACGAGGGAGTGTTTCTAGAGAGAGTGAATTGGTCTTATTAGATTGCCTCCAGGTCAGAAAACTATGCCGGAAGATGCTGGAACAAGAGTGCCTTTAAAGGAAAAGAAGTAAGTGTTGCCATGTCAAGAAAATTAACAAAAGAAACAGAGTTGGCCAGATGCTTCAGAATTCCATGACGAGGGAGTGTTTCCAGAAAGAGTGAATTGGTCTTATTAGATTGCCTCCAGGTCAGAAAACTATGCCGGAAGATGCTGGAACAAGAGTGCCTTTAAAGAAAAGAAGCAATTGTTGCCATGTCAAGAAAATTAACAAAAGAAACAGAGTTACCCAGATGCTTCAGAATTCCATGTTGAGGGAGTGTTTCCATATGGTCTAAATGGAATGTCTGTGGTCAAAGAAGTCCTTTAACAAAATATAATTCCTACTCCATGAAGAAAAAAAGTGAATAAAAGTTTCTCAAACCTACCTGAAGTCCATAAGGAAAGAAATTTTTCAACGCAACGCCATAATTGGACCATTGGGAATACCTTTAGCCGTTGGAGAAAGGAAGGATGCTGAAACCTTAAAATAGAAAAAAATAAAAATGTGTGTCAGGGGATGTGGTCACGTTGGCAAAGTGGTAGCGCTCGCTTCTTTCATTTGTCAGGTTGAGGATTCGCGGCCCTCTATGGTCTGAGATTAGAAAGAACAATCACTCAGGGTAACGATCACACCTACCAAACACAAAGTTCTTCGCAAGAAGGCACAGTCCTAGCCCTTTGTAGAAAAGGGAGTGCGTGCCGTAAAATCGAATCGTTTTATGTAAGGGATCAGGTCCCGTGTATTTTAAATGTTGGAAGACGTACCATTTAAAGGTTTTGAGAAAATAGGCGATTCAAACTGCCTCTGAGGTTGCAGACCAAGAGAAAATCTTCTTCTTCTTCCTCTATTTGCGTTCCCATTTTCATATGGGGTCGCATCTCTTCACTAGTCGTCTCCACTGGTTCCGGTCCATCAATATAAAAGCAAATAAAAAAAAAGAACGAAGACTTCATAACAAGCAAAGAAAAGAAAGACATAAGTAAAAACATATACTAAGTCTAAAGACAGGGAAAATAAGACTCTTATTAGACTTATCAGAGTTGGAAAACCAGAGGGTGGGGTAGACCCCGACATCCTAGCAAGTTGGAGGCTCGAGAGAGAGAGAGAGAGAGAGAGAGAGAGAGAGAGAGAGAGAGAGAGAGAGAGAGAGAGAGAGAGAGAGAGAGAGAGAGAGAATGTATGGCTAGGATCCCGTACGGGATCCTAGCCATACACAGAACCGCATCAGATGCGTTTATGAAATCCATTTGTGTGTGTCTAGCTAACTAACAATATGGTATCTTAGGTTTACACTGTTTAAAAAATCGGGCCAAAGAAAGCTTAAAAGAAACTACACAGAGGTCCTTCAAGTGTTTACAGGTTCTGGGGAAACGAATGAAATAACTGCTGAATTTTAAGAAAACTCAATTCTGACTGAATAAAAACTAAAAAGAAGCAGCAGATATATCGTTTAAAGAAAGTAAACAAAGGTCCTTCAAGTGTACAGGTTCTGGAGAAAAAATTGGAATAAAAAACTTTTGAATTTCAAGAATACTACATTCTGACTTATGTAAAAAAGTACAAAAAGAACCAGCAGTTATGTCGTTTAAAGAAAGTACACAAAGGTCCTTCAAGTGTACAGGTTCTAGAGAAAATATTGGAATAAAAAACTTTTTAATTTCAAGAATACTACACTCTGAGTTATGTAAAAAAGTAAAAAAGAACCAGCAAATATATCTTTTAAAGAAACTACACAAAGGTCCTTCAAGTGTACAGGTTCTAGAGAAAAAATTGGAATAAAAAACATTTTGAATTTCAAGAATACTACATTCTGACTTATGTAAAAAAGTACAAAAAGAACCAGCAGATATATCGTTTAAGGAAACTGCACAAAGGTCCTTCAAGTGTACAGGTTCTAGAGAAAATATTGGAATAAGAAACTTTTGAATTTCAAGAATACTACACTCTGACTTATGTAAAAAAGTAAAAAAGAACCAGCAGATATATCTTTTAAAGAAAGTACACAAAGGTCCTTCAAGTGTACAGATTCTAGAGAAAAGATTGGAATAAAAAACTGCGGAGTTTTAATAATACTACACTCTATAACTTAAGTAAAAAAAGAACCAGCAAATATATCGTTTAAAGACACTACACAAAGGTCCTTCTAGAGTACAGGTTCTAGAAAAAAAGAATAAAAGAAAAAACATGAATTTCAAGAATACTACACTCAAACTGAAGTAAAAAAAAAAAGTAAAAAAGAAACATCAAATATATCGTTTAAAGAAAGTGCACAAAGGGCCTTAAAAATACAGCTCCGAGTGAAAGAACCAACAAATATATCGTTTAAAGAAACTACAGAAAGCTCCCCAACCTCTAACCTCTGAAGGTTGGCTGACAGAAATGTCAATTGTTCCCACAAAGCTTTGAGGTTGGCTCTTATTTGTCGATAATAATAGCGGGAGCAGAGGCCTTATTCGAGAGCGTTTAGTACTTCACCCCTCCCCTGTTTTCCCCTTAGGCCTGAAACCAAAAACCCCTTTGATCTAACTCGGTTATTCCCAACCTGTGGTTCGCGAACCCCTTTTCCCTTTAGGCGTGAAACCAAAAACCCCTTTGATCTAACTCGGTTATTCCCAACCTGTGGTTCGCGAACCCCTTTTCCCCTTAGGCATGAAATCAAAACCCCCTTTGATATAACTCGGATATTCCCAACCTGTGGTTCACGAATCCCTTTTCCCATTAGGCATGAAACCAAAAACCCCTTTGATCTAACGCGGTTGTTTCCAACCTGTGGTTCGCGAACCTCTTTTCCCCTTAGTCATGAAACCAAAAACCCATTTGATCTAACGAGGCTGTTTCCAGCCTGTGGTTCGCGAACCCCTGCTTGTTTACAAAGGGGACCCCACTGTGTGAGTTAATTTCAAGATTTATTTATGCTTCGGTGCAATGCATATTATTGGTCCCTGTAAAGTTAATATAGATAAATATTCAACATTTTAAAGCCGTTTCTAAAAGCCATTCGTAGTTTATATTTTTAAGCAGTATATTGAACCGTTTTGCTTAAATGTAATAATTTTAGAGTAGTTTCGTTTTAATGCTGCTCTTTATTTAATTGCAATGTATTTTGTAAATCAATATCATGGACCTTTTATGCAGACAAACCTTTTAAATGCCTGTTGTCTTGAAAATTTATTTATAGAAAAGGGGTCTTTTGTTTAAAAAGGTTGGGGACCACAGATCTACCCCATGCCTTGGAAAGCCCCTTGTTACCACCACTCCCCTCCGAGAAAAAGAGAGGAGAATGAAACGATAGTCATAGTCATAGTCATAGTCATTGATTGTATTGCCAAATATTTAGAATACATACATGAATAAATATATACATTATATTTAGAGGCACTAGCCTGCTGAGCAAGAGCTCCTTGGCAGGCAGTTTAATATACATTTCGCATAATTTAAAGTATCACGGCAATAGTTAACAAAAGCTCCAATATAGCAATCTCATACTTATCTTGTAATAAAACAAAACGAGGGTAGATTACCTTGCGAACTCTCTTGTTAACACCACTTCCCTCAGTGCTTTAAGTGAAGGGAAATTAAGTAACTTCTTCTGCGGTTGATGGAAACAAGCAAATGTCAAAAGTCTATTTCGAAATGTCAAAAGTAAAGTTCCAAGATTTTAAGCACTATATTTAATTGCCTCCGGAGGGGGGACCGCCATAGCGTAACCAGTAGAGTGTAGGACTCGGTAAATGACCGACCTCTGTTCATTCCCACGACGGGGCGTTAAGAAGGACATCCAGCCTGACTTCCCCAGCGGTCAAAAGTAGTTAAGTTCCAAGATTTTAAGCACTATATTTAATTAACTTTGGAGGGGGATACCGCCATAGCGTAACCAGTAGAGTGTAGGACTCGGTAAGTGATGTACCTCTGTTCATTCCCACGACGGGGCGTTAAGAAGGACATCCAGCCTGAATTCCCCAGCGGTCAAAAGTAGTTAAGTTCTAAGATTTTAAACGCCATATTTAATTGACTTCGGAGGGGGGACCGCCATAGCGTAACCAGTAGAGTGTAGGACTCGGTAAATGACCGACCTCTGTTCATTCCCACGACGGGGCGTTAAGAAGGACATCCAGCCTGACTTCCCCAGCGGTCAAAAGTAGTTAAGTTCCAAGATGTTAAGCACTATAGTTAATTGACTTCGGAGGGGGGACCGTCATAGTGTAACCAGTAGAGTGTAGGACTCGGTAAATGACAGACCTTCATTCATTCCCACGACGGGGCGTTAAGAAGGGCATCTAGCTTGAATTCCCCTGCGGTCAAAAGTAGTTAAGTTCCAAGATGTTAAGCACTATATTTAATTGACTTTGGAGGGGGATACCGCCATAGCGTAACCAGTAGAGTGTAGGACTCGGTAAATGACCGACCTCTGTTCATTCCCAGAACGGCGCGTTAAGAAGGACATCCAGCCTGAATTCCCCAGCTGTAATCCGTCTGTTCATCCCCAAATAGGGAATGAAAGCGATTTATAAAACATTAAAAAAATTATTTCGGTGAAAATAAACAAAATGGATCAACTGAGGAAATCGCACCTCAAGGCTACCCACTGGAGAAGTGCATTTTTGTAAATATTCAGTTGTTGGTAGGTTTTCATCCTAGTTAAGAATAAGAGGTGAAGCTAGATTAGTTTTTTTTTGTGACACCTGGACGGGCCAAAAAATTAAATAAAAAAGTAAAACAGCCCCCACCGAGCCTGGGCACGAAGAATGCATTAAGTAAAAAGTAACAGAGATGGAGAGTGTAATGACTTGTCAGAAGTGAAGGGATAATAAGAGGTGCGTAATGAATAACCAAGAATATTCAGTGTAGCTGTAGGCATACAAAAAGAACCGTAACTGAAGGAAGACTTAACATCGAACTGTCCTGGACAGTCTTATTCAAGTGTAAAAATCTTTTAGCTGAAGCTACATTAGGTTTGGGTTTGGTTGGCAAAAACGCTGCTAACGATAGGTTGAGACAGAACTCTCAAGCACATCCAATTGAATTTTAGATTGTGCAATATGCAAGTTGAAGTTAAGAGCTGTAAACATAGCAGTGTCATTTTATAATGCATATTGATTATTCTATTTTTATTTTGTTTATATTTCCGTCAATACTCTTGAGTAGTGTGGGGTCAGTGGTGGTACAGTATCTTGACCAACCTTGGCTTCAGTTCAGGCGATATTTCTGGCCTTGTTCTACCAAACAATAATAATAATAATAATAAAAATGATAATAATAATAATAAAAATAATAATAATAATAATAATAATTATTATTATTATTATTATTATTATTATTATTATTATTATTATTATTATTATTATTATTATTATTATTATTATTATTATTATTATTATTATTATTATTATTATTATCACCTAACAAGAAGAAGAAGGAAAAATGGAAGAAAAAGGAGGAGGAGGAGGAAGGGTAGGAAGAAGATGGAGGAGGAGGAGGAAGGGTAGGAAGAAGAAGGAAGAAGAGGAAGAAAAGAATAAGTAGAAGAAAGAGGAGGAGTAGGAAGAAGAAGGAGGAGGAGATGCCCTCAACCAAAACATCCTTGTGTGAGGTCAAGCCAGAGTCCAAATTGTTAAGATAAAGGGGGAGGGGGAGGGGGAGAAAATACAAGGGTAATTGTAAAGGGTCCAAAGTTTATTGATTTCCTCCTGTCAATTACGCTGGCTCGTTCAGGCAATAGTTCTCTGTTCATGAAATAGGTCTCTGTTCAGGCAATAGTTCTCTGTTCATTTAGTAGTTTTCCGTTCAGGCAATAGTTGTCTGTTCAGGCAATAGTTGTCTGTTCAGGCAATACTTGTCTGTTCAAGCAATAGTTCTCTGTTCAGGCAATAGTTATCTATTCAGGGAAAAGTACTCTGTTCAGGCAATAGTTCTTTGTTCAGAAAAAAGTTCTCTGTTCAGGCAATATTTCTCTGTTCAGGCAGAAGTTCTCTGTTCTGGGAAATGCTCTCTGTTCAGGCAGCAGTTTTCTATTCAAGCAATAGTTGTCTGTTCAAAGCAATAGTTTGTTCAGGCAATAGTTCTCTTATTGAGGGAAAAGTTCTCTGTTCAGGCAATGGTTCTCTGTTAAGAGAAAAGTTCTCTGTTCAGGCAATAGTTGTCTGTTCAGGGAAATGTTCTCTGTTCAGGTAATAGTTGTCTGTTCAGGCAGTAGTTCTCTCTTTATGGAATGGGTCTCTGTTTAGGCAGTAGTTCTGTTCAGGCAATAGTCCTTTATTGAAGCAGTAGTGTTCCGGCAATAATTCTCCGTTCAGGCAATAGTTTACTGTTCAGGCAACAGTTCTCTGCTCAGGCAACAGTACTCTGTTCAGGTAGTAGTTCTCTGTTCAGGCAATATTTCTCTGTTCCGGCAAAGGCTCTCTGTTTCCTGGATATTGCGTGCCTGAAGGAAACCGGAAAACATGGGGCGAAAATGTATGGAATACTGGAAGAAAAGATCTCAGAATCGAACAAAAAAATTCCTATAACTTTCAGAAGCGGCTTAAAATTGGAGCAGAAGCTAATATTTATGGAATTCCAAAAGACTGGAAGGAAAGCAAACGGAAACTTTCAAATATTTGAAGGAAATTTTTCAGGAAATTTCCAAAACCTGCATTCCATAAATAGCAAGGAATTTATTTTGAATGAAAAGGTATCAATCGATTCCAAACCCTGCAAGGAAAAGATTTGGGAATCATAGAAAATGTAAATGGAACTTCAAAACCTTTAAGGAAGGATGTCATGAGCAACAGAAAAATCTTAGAAACTCAAAATTTGGAACGAATTCACTTTCCAGGAAAAACAAATGACAATAGAATTCCAAAACTTGGTAGGAAATGACCTGGGAACAACAGGAATATCCATGGAAGTCGAAAAGTGGAAGAAAAGGACATCGAAATAGAAATTCAGTTTTGGAAGTCCATAAGCTGGAAGATAATAGTTTAGAAGTAGAAAAAATATATTCATGGTGTTCCTAAAACTGGAAGGAAATTCCAGTTCCGTCAAAAATGCCCAAGGAATTTCAAGAACAAGAAGGCAAAAATTTCTGGAACAACAGAAAATATCAGTGAAACTACAAAGCTGGAAGGAAAAAACCTGGAAGCAATAGGATGTTTATGAAATTCCAAAAGCAGAAAGGAATATACATGAGATCAACAAATATATCAATGGCATTCCAAAATCTGGAAAGAAGACAACTTAAGATCAAGGAAAAATCTACGGAATTCCAAAACTTAAAGGAAAAACTCTGCAGTGAAAGAAAATATCCCTGGAATTCCAAAAACTGGAAAAGAAAGATCTTATGACCGAAAGAATATATTTATGGATTTCCAAGAGCTTAAAAGATATACTGGAAGTAATAGAAAATATCTTAGAAATTCCAAAAATTGGAAAATAAAGAGCTCAGGAGCAACAAAATATATCCATGGAATCCCAAAAATACTTGAAGAAACGAGCTTTGGAGCCAAAAAAAATATTAATGGAATTCCAAACACTAGAAGGAACGAAATCGAGAGCCACAGAAAATAATTCTGGAGTTCCAAAAATTTGGAAGGAAAAGACTTTGGAGCCAAAAAAAAATAAAATCTATTGAATTCCAAAATAATTATGAAAATCTCTGAAGAAAACTTATAGGTCAAAATAATGGACGTGTGATTCCAGAAATTATTACATACTTTGAAGAATTCTATTATAATACTAGAAATCTGGAAATACAGAGCTGATATGTTAAAATAATGTAAAATTAATTCCTATATGATTATGGAATTCTGGAATGACAGAAATTGGAGGCCAAATTTAAGTATTTGAAATCTCATTATGAATATGGCCATGCAGAGAGGAGAGG
>JAXCGZ010012727.1:12500-17290 GCA_037179515.1 Halocaridina rubra
CCTCCACGACGGTTCAGGACCCCATCGATTTTTTTAAACTACGTAGGACCGTTAGGATTCCGTCGTACGCGGACGAAAAATTACACCCGATTATCGTAATGACGTCATTGCTGTCGGGAGGATTCCGTCTTTAGACGGTTTTAAGAGTCAGCATTACACACAAGTCCCAACAATGATATAATGATTTAATGCAATTTCCCTTGACACTAACCTCTCTGTATGTAAACTGATATCGCCTTCTCTGTTCTCTAAGTTAAGAACTAATTATTGTCATTGTAAGGAAAATAAATATGGTGATGATGCCGATTATAATGATCCTGTATCGAGTTTTATTATTAGCATTATTGTTAACATTTTTATTACAGTGTTATTATTTTCTAGGGAAGCTACATTTAATTTACCCGTATGTATTACCCTCTTACTTATTAGCTCAATTATTGTAGAAGAATAACCATTGTACAAAAATGGAAATAATTCTTTATTTGTTTGTCTTATTCTTCTTCTTCTATTCCTTTATTATTATTATTATTATTATTATTATTATTATTATTATTATTAATGTCTAGACTCCTATTCCTCGG
The DNA here is from genome assembly GCA_037179515.1 of Halocaridina rubra. Lineage (NCBI taxonomy): Eukaryota > Metazoa > Arthropoda > Malacostraca > Decapoda > Atyidae > Halocaridina > Halocaridina rubra. The sequence continues at coordinate 13,082 of JAXCGZ010012727.1, forward strand.
GTACATACTTTGAATCCGGACAGTAATAATAATAATAATAATAATAATAATAATAATAATAATAATAATAATAGCATTATTATTATTATTATTATTATTATTATTATTATTATTATTATTATTATTATTATTATTATTATTATCACTATTATTATTATTATTATTATTAGAGATGGACTCTTATTCTGTAGATCCCAGATTCAAATCCCGTCAGTAGTAGGTAATAATAATAATAATAATAATAATAATAATAATAATAATAATAAAAATAATAATAATACTAATAACAACTGTCTTTTCTTCATAGCTGGAAGGTTTGGAACAATGGAGTTTTCATCCATATAGAAGGCTTACCTCGTGGTCTGTCCGAGTACTGTTATGTTGATTACGAGGTTGTAGACTTCACAATATGCCTGGTGTGAGGTTGGGTATGTCTGTACAGAGGCAACGAAATAGGTATTACAGCTGTAGATATAGGAGAATTTGGTCAGTCCATTTCCATGTGCAATCTGCTTTTACTGTTCACAGTGGCCTGTCAATATTCAGTGCCCATAGCTCTGTAAACGCAATGTACAATAACACTCATATTTGCTATCACTGTACCTAGAGCACTTAGCAGAGTAAGGCTAGATGGAGGTACGGTACTAACCTGCAGAGGCAATATTGCGCCTTGCTAAGATAGTGCGTGAGCTACTCTTCTCTATGCTCTGAACTAATCTGATTGGTGGCTTGCAGTACCTTAGATAGGTAGGCCTCAGATGGTAAAACATGAATGAGTTATACGTGTTGGATAGGACGAAAGTGGAAGCAATAAGATCTCCCAGTCGTGTTGGTTAAATACCAAAAATTTTGTTTCTGCGATCTCAGTATTTTTTTTAGATAATTGCGTAATCATTTTATATGTACAAGAAAACTTTAACTACTAAAATTTTTGAAGTTCAGAAGTTTTTACTAAAATATTCAGAGGATAGAAGGACTTAATATACTACACCTATACACATTCGCGCTCTTGCACACACGAACTTGGGGCTCTTTCCAGTGAGCACAGTTAGGTACTGTATGGAGATTTCTAGCTCCAAACTCTGGAACTCTCTTCCTCCTTCTGTCTTTCAGCCTTTCCTTTTCATATTTCGTATCATTCCTTTTTTTCAGCCTTGTCCCTAAACTTCTACTTTTTCTTCGTCTTAAAGTTTTCTTGATGTCTGGACCTGATGAGGGCAATATTCTAGCCTGTCTCGGTATCACAGTAATAAAATAAAATTAAGTCAATGTACAGGCATATTGGCCACACTTATACACAGGCCTAAAACTTAAAAAGACTTTTGACATGAGCTTAGAGGGAAAGAACTGCTACTTGTGTATTAGTAAACAGTTATTAAAGAAAGCGATGTGAAAAATTATGCTGACCTTCTTAAAGACGAATGGGAATCATAAACGTAGTTGTTGTTGTTGTTGTTTGCCGTGTTATGTGTCACTATTAATCCTAATTCGAATGGGAATGCACAGACAGGTTGGAACTGGGGAATTCAGGCTTTCTCCATTTCCTAATTGGGAACCCTGAATAAAGATTAATAATGGTGGAGAATGGATAGTAATAAAGAAACTGATGGGTGGGGGGAGGCAAGTTAGTCTTAATAAATGTGGGGGAGGAGGAGCCTCGAAAGGTATCCTAGGAATTTCTGGGGCGGTACTTTTGTGTTGATGATTCTGAAGAAGTTCCAGTTTGCCTCAAAGGGGTTCCTTCGTCTCAGCACCATTCTTCTTCTTCTTCTTCTTCTTCTTCTTCTTCTTCTTCTTCTTCTTCTTCTTCTTCTTCTTCTTCTGCTTCTTCTTCTATTATTATTATTATTATTATTATTATTATTATTATTATTATTATTATTATTATTATTATTATTATTATTATTATTATTATTATTTTGGGAAATTGTCTACATTTATTTCATTTTGCAAGTGCTCTATAACATTCTTATGCACTTTTTTGACTTAATTACAAAACACCTCAATAAAATTTAGGATTTTCTCACTATAACTGAAATGAAAGGTGATTTTTTTTAATGATGAGAAAAATAGACATTTTATATTGTGAACAAACCTGCCATAGAAAATTCACCATCCTATCTCAATATGACAGATTATTCCTTTTGATTTAACTATACTACAAATATCGCTCAATTATCTTTTTTTTTTTAAATAGGAACGAGTATTTTAATATTTCGTTTGAAAAAAAAAAAAAGCATCTTTGCTTAGATTTTGACCTTTTGTCACCTAACCCACCTAAACCTCCTTCAAAGCTTTCAAAGGCAAACTATATAGTTTTCTTGTGGACAAATAGTTATTGCTCACACACTAATCAAACTTAATGATTTAATGCAATTTCCCTTAACACTAACCATTCTATATGTAAACTGATATCGCCTTCTTTGATTTCTAATTTAAGAACTAATTACTCTCATTGTAAGGAATACAAATATGGTGATGATGCCGACAATAACGATCATGAATCAGTGCTATTATCACTACTTTATTATTAAAATTATTGTTAAAATTTTTATTACAGTATGATTATTGTTATTATAATTTGTATACGTATCTGTTAACTCCAGGTAATCTTCAATTTCTAGGAATGCTATATTTCTTTTCACAGTATGTATTACCCTCTTACTTATTAATTCAATTATATGTCTACTTTTAAGTGTACTTTTTTATTTATTCAGATAACTGTACATGGGGACATGTGCACATGGGCACTCCCAGTGATATTGCAGTTGATAAACATTACAATCTATTTGGTTATGTATAAATAAAATATTAATAGAATTTGCAAGTAATTTTAAATATCATAGCAAGTAATTAATAATAAAATATAGTGTAATAACTGATTGATGGCAGAAGAGCACTCTGCGATTATTAATTAAGAGTAATATTTTCATGGTTTACATGTATTAATAGCAGATGAGCACTCTGCGATTATTAATTAAGAGTAATATTTGTAACAATATTTTCAATAGCCCTTGTTGAGTGCCATCATCTAAGTTAATTTTCCACTTTTCAACAGTACTACTGCAGACAGTTTGAAGCAGATATAGAATAACAATTTTCAGGTTAGAGTAATAAGTAGGTACATATACATATGCATGCATTAATTAGATGAGCAATAGAAACGCCACTGGGGCTTCATAGTCATACATATCAAGGAGAGAGAGAGAGAGAGAGAGAGAGAGAGAGAGAGAGAGAGAGAGAGAGAGAGAGAGAGAGAGAGAGAGAGAGAGAGAGAGAGAGAGAGAGTTTGTGGTATTCATTTCAGCAAAAGGAGTTATTCGTCCTTTCCACAGATAAAGATGCATACATGCATACTCATACACATCATTGTCATCTGAGGGTAACACAACAAAGGAAAGTGCATGTAATTAATCGCATATACGTACACATATAAACCTAAACATACATACATACACACATAAACACAGCACCATATAATGGAAGAGAAATTTGGAAGGAAAAGAAAAAGAAAGACTGAAAGCCCTTCCCCTTCTCTACCCTTCAAATTATGTACATGAGAAAGAATTACGTCAGCTCAATCCATTATTACTATTATTACCACTATTGCTATTATTATCATGATTATTATTATTATTATTATTATTATTATTATTATTATTATTATTATTATTATTATTATTATTAGTATTATTATTATTATCTTTATTATTGTTGTTATTATTATTATTATTATTACTATTATTATTATTATTAGTAGTAGTAGTAGTCTCCGTGGCAAAACGGTAGCGTCCGCGACTTTGAGGCGGCAGGTCGAGGGTTCGCCCCCCGTCACGGACTGAGGTTAGCAAGGGCATGCACTCAGGGTAACGATTACATCTGCCAAAACAAGTCCTTCCCCAGAAGGCAACCGTCCTAGCCCTTAATAGAAAAGGGAGTTCGTGACGTAAAACCGAATCGATCCATTATTATTATTATTATTATTATTATTATTATTATTATTATTATTATTATTATTATTATTACCACCATCATCATTACTACAGCTTTTGTATATAGATAGAGTTACGAATCAAAAGTAGTAATTATTGATACATATAGACATACACATACAAATATATACATGTATATATGTACACACACACACACACACACACACACACACACACACACACACACACACACACACACACACACACACACACACAC
>JAXCGZ010012728.1:5000-17261 GCA_037179515.1 Halocaridina rubra
TGAGGAGAGAAATTGCAGCCAGAGTAGATATGAATGTTCTGAGATGGTTTGGCCATGTGGAAAGGATGGATGATGAAAGGCTGCTGAAAAAGGTGATGAATGCGAGAGTTGATGGGAGAAATGCTAGAGGGAGGCCTAGGTTTGGATGGATGGATGGAGTACGGAGAGCCCTGAATGATAGGAGGATGGATGTGAGGGAAGCAAGCGAGCGTGCTAGGAATAGGAATGAGTGTCGAGCGATTGTGACGCGGCTCTGATGGGCATCTGCTGTTACCACGGGGCTGCATCTTACAGAGATAGCCCTGTGGTAGGGACAGTAGGAGGAGCTGGCAGTTGTGAAGCAACACAGGTTGTGGAAGAGCTGGGAGGATGGGCTGTGGCACTCCAGCAGTGCCATCTGACTTGTCGCTAGCTCCCTCGTCATTGCCCATAGAGCAAAGTAATCCCCCTATTTGTTTTCCTTTCTTGATGTCTGCTACCCCCCAATTAAAGGGGGAAACAGCCAAGGTGTATATATATATATATATATATATATATATATATATATATATATATATATATATATATATATATATATATATATATATATATATTTATTAAAAAAAAAAACCCGCGATGCAGTGAGAACGTGAACCAAGAAACGTGAATAACCGGGGGAACACCGTGTATATATATATATATATATATATATATATATATATATATATATATATATATATATATATATATATATATATATATATATATATATATATATATATATATATATATATATATATATATATATATATATATATATATATATATATATAAAAGCCTCGTTCTCTGGTAATTGTAGGGGATTCACTATGCAGATATGTAGACAGGAAACTCAGGCATAGAGTTAGAGGAAAATATTTTTTCCCTGGAGCAGGTATGAAGAAGGTGGGTGAGTCAATAAACAGCTGGATTGAGAAAAAAGATGTTGTTTGTTTGATAGTTGGTGGAAATGACGTGCAGGATGGTAGAAGTGAGGAGCTGATTAGGTTGTATAGACAAGCCCTGGATAAGATCAGGAAGAGGGGTGCAGTTCCTGTGATGTGTGGTATTCTCCCTAGGCTTAGCCAAAGTTCAGAGTGGTGGTCTCGAGCTATAGGAGTAAATGCTAGGATGGAAGTCTTCTGTCGGGAGAATAATATAGGTTTTATAGACGGGTGGGATCACTTCACTAGTCGTAAGCATATGTATGCAAGGGATGGAGTGCATCTTTCTAATTCAGGTGTCTCCGTATTGGCTGGTATGATAGACAGAGAGGTAGGGGGGTTTTGTTAGATACAAATAATGAAATGAATAATACTTGTGCAGAGAAATTAGTCAGTAAGGGTTCAGTAAATAGTGGGTCAAATAACTGGGAGTCTAAGGATAATAACCATTTGTTACATAGAACAAATATTAACAAAAAGAATAGCCACAAGAAGGGTAAACCTAGAGAAAGTTTAAAAGTATATTATACAAATAGCCGTAGTTTAGGTAACAAGATAGAAGAACTGAGAGCCATAGTATGTAGTGAGAGACCGGATATAATATGCATTAGTGAAAGTTGGATTAATTTAGAAAGCAAACACCTTAAAGCTGAGTACATAATTACAGGATATAAACTTTATAATGCTGATCGCAGTGCAGATAGAAGAGGGGGAGGGGTAATTATGTATATTAAAGATAGCCTCAGAAGCTGCATTAAGTCTGGAATTAAGACAAATCTAAATTCAGAAACCTTATGGGTTGCAATTAAAAATAATATAGAAAGTCTAGTTGTAGGAGTAGTCTACAGACCACCTGATCTAGATAATATAAAGTCGCAAGTTATATACGATGAAATTTCTAAAGTGACCAGGTCAAAAAGAGTTTGCATTGTAGGCGATTTTAATTTTAGAAATATTAACTGGGAAACCATAACAGGTGATAGTAGCTCTAAGGTTTTTTTGGAAGTAGTAGCAGACAATTTCCTTTCTCAGCATGTACTTGAAGCAACACGGGGGGTGAATATACTAGATTTAGTTCTTAGTAATAGAGAGAATATGGTTACAAATTTAGAAGTTGGTGAAAAATTGGGCAACAGTGACCATGATTCCATTAGATTTAACATAATTTTCAAGGAAACTATAAAGGAAAATAAGAATATTGTTCCAAACTTTAGAGCAGGAGATTTGAGGGCTTAAAAACTAAATTATCTAATGAGGTATGGGAAGGGATTTCTGGGGTACAGATGTGGGTAGTTAATCCAGCAGGTCAGGTCGCAGGTAGCATATTACCCCGAGATTTGACTACCACATGCCAAGGATTATCACAAGATAAGATCAATACATTAAATTCTCTCACAGGAAAGAACAGCAGTCCGTCAGTTAATATAAATTTGGATGAGGAATATAACAATTTTGTCATGACTCTGAAGAATAGTCAGAGAGACTATATTCCCATGAAACATTGCAGATCAAGAAAAAATGACCCTAAATGGATGAACAATAGAATAAAGAATCTTATAGGTATTAAAAGAGGAATATACAGGAAACTAAAAAGAGGTGAAGAGCAGATGAGGCAGCAATATATACAGTTAAACAGGGAAATTAAAAAGATAGAGAGTCGAAAAGAAAATACGAAATTAGAATAGCAGGAGAAGCTAAAGAAAATCCTAAAGGGTTTTATCAACATTATCAAACAAAATTTAAGGAAAAAGTCGGACCAATTGAAGTAGCCAATGGCCATATCACAGATGACGATAAAGTGATGTGTACATGTTTAAATGATTATTTCTTATCTGTATTTACCAATGAAAACTTGGAAAATATTCCGGAAGTAGAATCCATTTACAGAGACAGTCCCGATAATATACTTACTTCAATAAATATTACGAGAGAGGAGGTAATAAAAGAAATAGATAAATTAAAGGCTCATAAATCTCCGGGACCTGATGGAATATATGCTAGAATATTAAAGGAATGCAAGGAAGAGCTTAGTTGTCCACTAACTGCATTATTTAATAATTCAATAAAATTAGGATCGGTACCCATGGAGTGGAAATTGGCAGATGTGGTACCAATATTTAAAAAAGGAGAACGAGTGAAAAAGAATAATTATAGGCCGGTAAGTTTAACGTCAACAGTGGGTAAGATTCTAGAATCCATAATTGCAACTAAAATAAGGGCACATCTAGAATTACACAGACTGATAAAACTTTCACAACACGGGTTTCTTAAGGGTTTTTCGTGCCTTACAAACTTACTGTCTTTTTATTCAGAAGTTTACGAGGCAGTAGATTGTGGCAAAGAATATGATACAATATATCTAGATTTTAGCAAAGCTTTTGATAGAGTTCCTCACAAAAGATTAGTTAAAAAGCTGGAAGCTCATGGTATAGGAGGAGCTGTTCTCAGATGGATCAAACAATGGTTAAAAGACAGAAAACAGAGGGTTTGCATAAATGGAGAGAAATCGGAGTGGGGCTCGGTTACTAGCGGGGTACCACAAGGCTCGGTACTGGGTCCCCTATTATTCATCGTATATCTAAATGATCTGGATTCGGATATCAGTAGTAACCTAAGTAAATTCGCAGACGACACTAAAATAGGTAGAATTATAAATGGAAAAGAAGACATTCATGCTTTACAGGAAGATCTAAATAGATTATCTGAATGGTCGGACAAATGGCAAATGGAATATAATGTTGAAAAATGTAAAGTAGTTAAAATGGGTACTATAAAAGACAATACTAGTTATAAGCTAAATAACCATGAAGTCATGAGTTCTCAGTGTGAAAGGGATTTGGGAGTTCTTGTGAGTAGGAGTCTTAAGCCAAGAGAGCAATGCACAGCAGTCAGAAATAAAGCAAACAGAATTTTAGGATTTATCTCAAGAAGTGTTAGCAATAGGACGGAAAAAGTTATTTTGCAGCTCTATCTTGCATTAGTTAGGCCCCATTTAGATTATGCTGTGCAATTCTGGTCACCCTATTATAGGATGGAAATTGAATCCTTGGAGAGAGTGCAGCGAAGAATGACCAAGATGATACACAATATCAGAAATCTACCATATGAGGACAGATTAAAAAACTTAATCTACATTCTCTAGAGAGGCGAAGAGTTAGGGGGGATATGATTGAAATGTATAAATGGTTTAAAGGGATTAACAAGGGAGATATTAATAAAGTTTAAAAAATTCATGATCAAACCAGAACTCGTAATAATGGATTTAAGCTTGATAAATTTAGGTTCAGAAGGGAAATTGGTAAAAATTGGTTTGGTAATAGAGTAGCTGATGCATGGAACAAGCTTCCTAGTAGGATAGTAAATGCCAATACCTTAGACACCTTCAAATGTAGATTAGATAGACATATGACAGAGGTAGGGTGGGTATGAATAGGTTAGTGCTTATTAGAAAAATCATAAAAAGAAAAATAGTATAAATAAGTAGAGTAGAATAAAATAGGTTAGACATGCTGAAAATACAATTCAAAAATGGAGCTGCCTCGTGTGTGCCAGTAGGCATGTTGCAGTGTCCTCTATTCTTATGTTCTTATATATGCACACACACACACACACACAGTGGTGACCCCAACCCATGAACGCCTGTACACTTGAATAAAATTTTGAACACATTTTGAACCCAACCAACAAACATAATCCAACCCATGAACACACACCTGTTGGCCAAGCTATCACGTGTCCCACTCGCCCGCTCTCATTTCTGCATTAGTCCCTGCACTGTGTGGTTCGTTCGTGATCTGGTCGTAGTTCTTGAATTATTTTCTGCTAAATTTGTCGAGAATGAAGGTTTTATCCTGCAACAAGGTTTTAATCATGATGAAACGGACTTTTGGAAGAAAATGCCCAAAAGGCATATATAACCCAGAGGAGAAGTCACTCCCTGGCCACAAGCTAATGAAAGACAAGCTTACTCTTTTATTGTGCTCTAATGCTAGTGGGAACTGTAAGATTAAGCCTCTTTTAGTTTACCACTCTGAAAATCCGCATGTTTTTAAGCGCAATATTGTGTTGAAGGCTAGCCTTCCGGTAATGAGGAGGTCATATCCAAAGGCTTGGATCATGTGGATTTTATTCCTAGAGTGGTTGATTAAAGTGTTTGTGCCAGCAGTGAAAAAATATCTTGAGGAAAATGATTTGTCCCTTAAGTGTCTCCTCATATTGGATAATGCTCCTGCCCATCCTCCAGGTGTAGAAGAAGATCTTGCTATAGATTACAACTTCATAAAAGTCAAATTTCTGCCTCCCAAAACCACTCCTATCCTCCAGCCCATGGACTAGCAGGTAATTTCTAATTTTAAAAAGTTGTACAGTATACGGAATTGACCCTTCCAGATTTCTGGAAAAACCACTTTGATATCCTCCACTGCGCTAGCCTCATTGAAAAAGCATGGAAGGAGGTCTCATATCGCACATTGAACTCCTCCTGGAGGAAACTTTGGCCAGGTTGTGTGTCTGATAGAGACTTCGAGGGCTTCAAGCATGAGTTCGCTATTCAAATTGTTAATGAAATTTTGGCCACAGGCAAAAGTTTGGACTTGGAGGTCAATGAGGAGGATGTGGAGGAGCTGGTGGAGGACCACAAAGAATTAGTTGAGTTGCAACGTGAACATGTGAAGATTCTCTAAGAGGGCAGTCAGCAGAGGAGGGAGATGAGAGAGTAAAGATGTCGAGTGAAGAATTTAAAGAAAGTTTTATTAAGTGGAATGATGTGCAGGCTTTTATTGAGAATTATCACCCAGATAAAACTGTGGGCAATAGAGTAGTGTACATGGTAGATGACAATGCGATGAATAGTTTTAGAAAAATTTACTAAATAAGAAAAAGAAATTTCTCTGGATCATTTCCTTGTCCCAGTAGGCCGGGAAGCAGCTTTCAAAAGAGAAAAGAGAAAAAAACACCAGAAATAAAGCCTGTATCGGAGGAGTTCCGTAACGTGTTTATGGAAGTGGACTCTCCTTCCAAAAATTAGGCCCCCTCCTCCTCCACCACCATCCACGTATGCCAGCAACAATCATCCACAAAGGTAAATACAGTACTGTTTCTTACCTACATTACTTTTTTTACCTACAATATGTACTCTTTCTTACTGTACTTGTTAGTAGTGGGAGACTGTGACAACTTTTTCTAAGTGTTGGAATTTGCTATTTTATACTGTGTATCAACTAATGTATACTGTATACCTGAATATGTACATGTTTTTCTTTAGTAGCGTAGAATTCCTTTCTATTATTAATGTAACTTTCCTTTTACAGATGAAATACATATAACCTGTATTATATTTCATGTTTTTAGTTTCTAAAAAAATGTTTAAATGAATATTTATTGTGACCAGGAACGGATTAATTGAATTTGCATGCTTTTCAATGGGATAAAGAAATCCAACCCACAAACAATTTTTGGGGACGGATTAAGTTCGTGGGTTGGGGTCACCACTATACAGTAATCTCTCGCTATATTGCGGTTCACCTTCCGCGGATTCAGTGCATCGTGGGTTTTTATGGCGAGCATATGTATTTTATATCACAGATTTTCTGGGTATGTCACGGGAATCCAGGATATGTGGAAATATTAAAATTTCCAGTATTTTCATTATTTTCTTGATAAAAAAAGTATTTCCTAGCCTAAGAATAATAAAACAGTAAAAAATAGTGCAAAACATAAATTTGAGCATGTATCTCACAGTATTGCACCATATAAAATACGATACCGGTACGGTATGTGTTGCGTAGATATCTGCATCTTGTAAAACACAAAGGGTCGCACCTACGTGAGATAGTACATGGGATGATATTGACTGATGGGTGGGAGACGACTAATCACAGACTTGTGTTCTGTATCCTGGGGTCTGATTCGCATTTTGATTGAAGCTTGATTCTTCCAGCATCTTCCCTTGTCATACCTCACCCATTCAGTTATAACATGTGCGCCTTTCGCACTGTCATCGTTACTGTACCCCTCTCTGCTCTCACATGTTAGTCTTGTAAAGTTACTGTATTATCATTATTGTTATTATATATATAATGTGTTATTATTATAAGTATTATTTTTGTATAGTACGTATAGGTTATTCACGGTATGCTTACCTATCTCGCTCATATAGCTTTACGCTTGCGCGCTGTTATTTATGGTAAACTTACCTGTCACACTCATATAACTTGACGCTTGCACGCTGTTATTGATAAAGTAAAGGGTGAGTTGTTAACAGTGCAGGAAGGGATTATTAAGGTAAAAATAAATGTAAAATATGGTGCTGCTACTTCGCGGATTTTCACCTATTGCGGGTGGTCCCAGAACGTAACACCCGCGATAAAGGAGGGCTTAATATATATATATATATATATATATATATATATATATATATATATATATATATATATATATATATATATATATATATATATATATATATATATATATATATATATATATATATATATATATATATATATATATATATATATATATATATATATATATATATATATATATATATATATATATATATATATATATATATACCGTATATTTCGGTGTATAAGTTGATGTTTTAGCCCCCAAAAATCAGCCCAAAATTGAGGGTCGACTTATATAACAATCACAAAAAGCAAACCTTGAAATCTTGTGACATATTGGTGCAGGAAATCAGGCCTAACCTTAGGCTAATACCGACGACAGCCTCGGTGCGGTAACTATCGATGTAAATACATGTAGCTACTAATGTAAATACTTGTATTTTAATCAATTCACATTCTGATTCGACACTAATAATGTAATAGAGCTACCATTACCTTAAAATTCCACAAAATGCTATTAATCAAAGGAAAATGACCATAACAATGTAAACATCATGCAGCCATTTGTAAAATTTCCGATCAGCTGATCGCTGACGAAACAAAACAATTTACGGTATAAGTGCGTTCACACCAACCCTTTTTTGACCTCAGAAATGTTAAATAACAACATCTAGGATAACATCAGATCTTTATTTCTCACTAAAATAAATTACAATAAAAAGTATGCAATATGTTCAAGGTCTCTTGGTAGCTTTTGAGCGATTTTCGTTTTTTGGCGTATCACAAAGTTCTTTCTCTTCATGAAACGACTACACCACCCAACTGTTGCTTTAAAGTCCTTACTTTGGTCTTTGTTGGCTTTTGCCCATTTTAATGCATGTGATCTTATTTTATTTCGCGTTACTATGAATCCATCCTGTCTTAGTTCAAGTACCCACTTTGCAACATGATCCTCCAACTCTGGCCAAAGAACGTTTCCTCGTCTCATCGCGCATTTCTGTTTCGGCATGTTTCTCAACTTATCTTCATTCTTTCTCCAGTCTCTTACTAACTTCTCATCCACATCAAAAGTCCTCGCTGCAGCACAGTTGTTTGATGCCTTAGCAACTTCGATGACTTTTAGTTTAAAACTGGCTTCGTATTTTCTGCGTTTTGTTGGCGGCTCCATGGGTAGCTTAAGTGTAAAAAATATTTAAAGAATTTTCTCTGGTTAGTAGGAGAGTTAGGACCAGACTGAAATAGAGAGAAAACGAAGTGAAAGTATATGAGTATGCAAACTACCAACAGAAGCTGTTTGATGAGGTAGTACGGTAGTTGTGCTTAGAAGAGGAAGAAGAAGGCGGGAGCTGTTAGTTGCTATAATGAGCTTGTCAGCTGCTTGGAACGTTTCGAATAATTCACCCATATGAACACGCTTTTGTTTACGTTACGATCGTGCGGAGAAATGAATCTATTTCGTCATTTTTATAGAGATTTATATTAATACTACCTTATATATTATTTCATATTGTAAGTAGAACAACGTTTGTAATAACATACCGGTAGTCTTTAATTAATGCCCGGTGTTTTATATATGGTAACTTTTACACTGCTGCTTAGGCTAGCCTATAACTTAGGCGAGTTTCGTATTTCAACTTTTACACTGCTGCTTAGGCTAGCCGATAATTTACGGTAGGCGAGTTCTGTATTTTAGAGGTCGACCTATACCTCAGATATTAGCAAAAATCATAAAAAATGACTCTCATTTTTGGGTCGACTTATCTGTAGGCCGACTTATACACCGAAATATATATATATATATATATATATATATATATATATATATATATATATATATATATATATATATATATATATATATATATATATATATATATATATATATATATATATATATATATATATATATATATATATAGCATCTCTTGTTCTCAGAAAATTTTAATCATGAATGTTATTTTGTATATCACTGAACCTTTATAGGACAATATTTTTGGTCTTTGCAGGATTTAGCCAAACGTTTGTTGGTTGGAAAATCTGCTAGCGTGGATGCCGAAAAAAGTATGCTTAGCAAACTCAAGCAAGAATGTGGTCCAGGATTCACTAGTAAATTAGAAGGCATGTTCAAAGATATGGAACTCTCCAAAGATATAATGCTCGCCTTTAAGCAGGTAAGATCAAAACTGGTCTTTCATCTCCTTTACCTTGGAAATCCATTTGTTTATATACTTGACTAGATTATTCTTTTCCTCTCGAATTTTATTGACTGTCAAGTCCATTTATATCTTTCCAGAATTCTCATGTGGGGTCTACTCCCATGGAGCTTAGTGTCAATATATTAACGATGGGTTATTGGCCCAATTACCCTGTCATGGAAGTTAATCTTCCTCCGGAAATGGTCAACTATCAACAGATCTTTACAAAATTTTACTTAGCCAAGCACAGCAACAGAAAATTACAGGTAATTTATTTAAATATATGCATAAATTTCTGTGTTTGGGATATTTAAGGTATTAGAGGCAGTTATTACGTTCAGTTTTATATTCAAAATTCAGTCTGAATGATAGATGTTAATCATCTTTATTATTTTACTGATAGGTATATTTTAAGATCATACCATAGTATTACTCTGCTTAGTATAATTTGTTTTACACTCTTCACCATATAGATTCATCTTGTTGCCAGATGATTGATTAGAGGTGGCTAAGGATGAGATTTTTTTCTTTTGTTTATATTTTTTTTTTCCCTTGTTGTTATCTCCCTGATACTTATGCTAGGAAAGAGTATCATATATATATATATATATATATATATATATATATATATATATATATATATATATATATATATATATATATATATATATATATATATATATATATATTAAGAGAGAGAGAGTGAGTGAGTAAGTGTGTCCGAGCCCAATTTGGACCAGAAATATAGCGGTTTTTTTCTCTGTGTTTCAATGATTGGCTTCCTTACCCCATACACACACACACATAAAGCTGGAAAAAGTTCAAAGACATGCCATGAAACTGGATCCAGAAATTCGCAATCTCAGTTATGTTGAGAGGCTGATGATATTAGACTTGCCATCACTCGAAGCTAGAAGATTGAGGGGGATATGGTGACAATATATTAATTGTAATATATATATATATATATATATATATATATATATATATATATATATATATATATATATATATATATATTATATATATATATATATATATATATATATATATACAGTATTGCCTCACTTATCGCGGTAGTTCGGTTCCGGGACCCGGCGCGAACCAGGAAATCCGCGAAGTAGGATCAGCCTATATGTACATAGATATTTTAATATATTTTTACGTTTACACTGTATAAACTGCCCCTGTACTGTTAACATACCACCCTTTACTTCATAGATAACAGCATGCAAGCGTAAATTTATATGAAAGTGATAGGAAAACTTACCGTGAATGTGATGATGACGTGACATACATACTCATTTACAATTATTTTTTCGTTTACGTACTGTATAAACCCTCCCTGCACTGTTAAAAAAACACCCTTAACATTATAGATAACAGCAAGCAACGTAAATTTTTATGAAAGTGATAGGAAAACTTACCGTGAATGTGATGATGACGTGACATACATACTCATTTACAATTATTTTTTCGTTTACGTACTGTATAAACCCTCCCTGCACTGTTAAAAAAACACCCTTTACATTATAAATAACAACAAGCAACGTAAATTTTTATGAAAGTGATAGATAAAATTACGGTGAATGAGGTGATGACGACGTGACATACATACTCATTTACAATTATTGTTTCGTTTACATACTGTATAAACCCTCCCTGCACTGTTAAAGAAAACCCCCTTTACATTATAAATAACAGCAAGCAACGTAAATTTTTATGGAAGTGATAGGAAAACTTACCGTGAATGTGATGATGATGACGTGACATACATACTCATTTACAATTATTTTTTTGTTTACGTACTGTATAAACCCTCCCTGCACTGTTAAAAAAACCCCCTTTACATTATAAATAACAGCAAGCAACGTAAATTTTTATGAAAGAGATAGATAAAAATACTGTGAATGAGGTGATGATGACGTGACATACATACTCATTTACAATTATTTTTTCATTTACGTACTGTATAAACCCTCCCTGAACTGTTAAAAAAACACCCTTTACATTATAAATAACAGCACGCAACGTAAATTTTTATGAAAGTGATAGATAAAATTACGGTGAATGAGGTGATGACGTGACACACGTACTCATTTACAGTTATTTTTTCGTTTACGAACTGTATAAACCCTCCCTGCACTGTTAAAAAAACACCCTTTACATTATACATAACAGCACGCAACGTAAAGATTTATGAAAGTGATAGATAAAATTACGGTGAATGAGGTGATGATGACGTGACACACATACTCATTTACAATTATTTTTTCGTTTACGAACTGTATAAACCCTCCCTGCACTGTTAAAAAAACACCCTTTACATTATAAATAACAGCACGCAACGTAAATATTTATGAAAGTGATAGATAAAATTACGATGAATGAGGTGATGATGACGTGACACACATACTCATTTACAATTATTTTTTCGTTTACAAACTATATAAACCCTCCCTGCACTGTTAAAAAAACACCCTTTACATTATAAATAACAACAAGCAACGTAAATTTACATTTCCAATAAAACAATGAAAATACTGAAAATATATATTTTTTTTCAATATTTTAATATTTTTGCGTATACCCAAAAAAAATAAAATAATAATTTATCCAAAAAAAAACCGCGATAGAGTGAGAACGCGAACCAAGAAACGCGAATGACCGGGGTAGCACTGTATATATATATATATATATATATATATATATATATATATATATATATATATATATATATATATATATATATAT
>JAXCGZ010012729.1:0-7500 GCA_037179515.1 Halocaridina rubra
TCATGTTGCATATTAATAATTCTGGTGCATTGCTGAAGACCCAAACTTAAACAAACACACATAGTAAATGTTTCTATATATATATATATATTTGTTTCTTTGTCCTCTACAATTCCTAGGCAGTATATTTGTGCATATATTTACCCATCTATAGCGTGTTCACATAAACTTACTGCTAGTCTACATGAATTTCTGGTATGCGTGCACACGTGTGTTTTCATGGGCAAGTGTGTGTGTGTGTGTGTGTGTGTGTGTGTGTGTGTGTGTGTGTGTGTGTGTGTGTGTGTGTGTGTGTGTGTGTGTGTGTGTGTGTGTGTGTGTGTGTGTGTGTGTGTGTGTGTGTGTGTGCGCGCGCGCAACCATGTACCATGAAGGGGCTAAGAGGAGTCATTTTGGTGATTAAGCTTCTATTGAATGTGTGTGCTTTGACTCGGCCTCTCCTTACAAGGGAAATTGCTGACATTTCATTGTGTCTTTCTATGTCAGAGCAATACCCAAAAGCTGCATTTCTACAATAATTGAGCCATTTATAATTGGTTTAGTAGTCTCTTCAATAAATTTGTTTGAAACATGTTCAACATTTCTACCACACACACACACACACACACACACACACACACACACACACACACACACACACACACACACACACACACACACACACACACACACACACACACACACACACACACACACACACACACACACACACACACACACACACACACACACACACACACACACACACACACACACACACACACACACACACACACACACACACACACACACACACACACACACACACACACACACACACACACACACACACACACACACACACACACACACACACACACACACACACACACACACACACACACACACACACACACACACACACACACACACACACACACACACACACACACACACACACACACACACACACACACACACACACACACACACACACACACACACACACACACACACACACACACACACACACACACACACACACACACACACACACACACACACACACACACACACACACACACACACACACACACACACACACACACACACACACACACACACACACACACACACACACACACACACACACACACACACACACACACACACACACACACACACACACACACACACACACACACACACACACACACACACACACACACACACACACACACACACACACACACACACACACACACACACACACACACACACACACACACACACACACACACACACACACACACACACACACACACACACACACACACACACACACACACACACACACACACACACACACACACACACACACACACACACACACACACACACACACACACACACACACACACACACACACACACACACACACACACACACACACACACACACACACACACACACACACACACACACACACACACACACACACACACACACACACACACACACACACACACACACACACACACACACACACACACACACACACAGAGAGAGAGAGAGAGAGAGAGAGAGAGAGAGAGAGAGAGAGAGAGAGAGAGAGAGAGAGAGAGAGAGAGAGAGAGAGAGAGAGAGAGTCAAAATCTTTATTCCATCAAAAAATGGCTATTACATGATAAATACTCTAATTACAAATTACAAATGTAAAATGTCAAAATGAAACATTGAATAGAAATTCCTCTCTGGTACCCAGATAGGCCCAACAAAATTTGCAAAGCACATAATCAAAATATTTACACATTAAAACAACCATACGTAAACTTCGTCTACCCAATGCAAGGATAATTATGAGACTAAAATCACTTATTAAGTAAGTGATTTAAAAGATGAGATTTAAAAGAGGGTAATGTTTGGCAGCTTCTTAAGTTTGCGGGTAAAGAGTTCCAAAGTCTCGGACCCATTACATTTAAGGCTCTTGCCCCAATATCAGTGGAAGTTCTGGGCACGTAAAAAGAATTCTGATATCTGGTGTTGATATTATTGATACGCACTTGATTAACGGTTGGGAATGAGAAGAGCCATTCCGGTAATATTTCATTATTTATTTTAAAAACTAAAAGACAGATATTATATATGAACTTCATGTCCATCCTCAGCCAACCCAATCTCTCAAAGAGGGGGGTCACGTGATCATATTTATGCACCCCCCCCCCCATGGCAACTCTTGAAACAAAATTCTGGCCTTTTCACTCGTAACATATGGGTCTTAGTCGTGGAACCCCAAACACTCAGACAGTAGTTGAGAATACTTAAAATCAATGTTTGTACTACAATTACCCTACAATCAGGCTCGAATATTTCATAGATTCTGTTCAAGTGAATAAGGGTCCCGTTCACTGGAGGCTGGCAATTCAGTGGTTTATTAATAATCAAGTCATTATTATCTTGGGACTTTTCATATGTGGACTTACCTATTTTAGCAAAATACTTATTAAAATAATTCACTCGCTCTTCCACATCATCATTGAGAAGGTCAGAATTTTCTAAGATTTCCTTATTTGCAGGAATTATTCTTTTTATAACATTCCAAGTTCCTTTGATATTTCCCCTATACTTGGAAAATTCTTCCCTGAAATGATTTTTCTTCTTTTCGGACAACATTGTTTTAGTAAGGTTTCTTTCTCTTCTATAGGCTCTTTCCATCTCGGAGTTTTGTCTATCAGATTTAAATTGCCTTAGGAGGTCATCTCTCCTTTTCATTTGCTCTTTTAACAGAGTCAATCCACAGAGCAGGAGGGCGTGTCATGACTTTGGTTGTAAGAGGAGCACATTCATTTAAACATCTCGTAAAAACATCAGTAAATGTAGAAACTTGATAATTTACACAATCTGTATATAATATTGAATTTAAAATGTTGTATTCATTAAGAAGAATGTCACAAAAACAATTTTGAGAATAATTCTCAAGAGAGCGGAAAGTTTTAACGATTGGCTGCCTCTTTTCTTTCCTGACATTAACTGTAGCTATTAAAAGCTCGCGGTCTCCCACGGGACAAGGTAAGACATCATGGTGAACTATAAAACTAGGTGTATTGGTAATTATAAGATCATTTAGGCTGGAGGAATTAGCAGTGATACGGGTCGCTTTATTCACAAGCTGATTTAAGTGGAGGGATTGAATTAATTTTTCTATTTTATTATTAGGAAGAAAAAGATTGTCATTGAAGTCGCCTATAATAATGAGAGGTTTGATCCTCAAACAGACAGACCGAAATACCTCGGAGATGTAATCAAAGGTGTCGTTGAGTGCATGAGGGTGCCTATATACACATCCCAGGATGAAGGAAGGGAATTTCCCACTCTTAACAGTCACCCAAATGTCCTCGAGATGAGGAGGTCGCTCGACTTCAGGGGTCTTTAATAGGGTGACCGTTAGATGATCTCTTACATACACCCCCACATCCCCACCCCTACTGCCATGAAATCGATAAAAAGAATACTCAGGTATAGCAACAAAACCAGACTGCATATTAGATAGGAGCCAAGTTTCACAAACACATAATATCTACGTTATTTTCTCTGATCATTAGTTCAATATTGTCGAAATTACCCAAAAGTGATTGCTCAGTGATGTGTTGTATATTTATGAAATGTTTCAATAAGCCTGAATTACAATGTGATTGCTATATATTTAAGGGACAATCTTGTTTTACGGCCATGTTCACGGCAATGACCACATTTAAGTCTATAGTTAAACCTACAGTGGGAAAGGTCATGGTTTATTTCCCCACTGTTTGAACAGGGCTGTCGACGACTGTAGAGCTGCTGCAATTCCTCCCTCGCACGGGGACACTGGGGGTAGCGCCGTGGTTGGTCCAGATAGTAAAGACTGCGATTCATCCTATAGTCTCGTCTCCATCCTCGAATACCAGGTGGGATTTGACGATTCTGATGATGAAAATCCCGGGTATGACTACCATCCGAAACCTGTTGAGGATCCCTTCTAGAATGCTGGTCGTTGCTACTTTCTTGATTGACGTTTCTAAAGTCACTGTTATGTAGTCGTATCATATTATTTCTTATTGAGGGGAGCTGGCGATGCCGGTAGTAGTTTCTGTTCCTGTATGTGTTATTTTGACTGTCGTTATTGGCCGTGACCAGTCATTGTTGCCGCTGCAATACAGAAGCGTATGTAGCAGGTATGGTTTGGCATATTATTTTTTCCCAGTTGTTGCTTAGTTTGAAGAATGGGCATTGCTTAGCGATTATATTCAATAACCTGATGATGCCAAATCTGTTGAGAGTATCCCCCTCATCATTTACATCATAACACACATCCGATCAACGTCGCCGGTGCCAAGCCTGAACTGCAGATTGGTCTTGACAGCTGAAACCCCATTGGTCTCACTCCAAGTTGCTAGTTGATTATTGAAATAGTTGATCTTTTCATCGAACTCTTCGACTCTAGGGACAGGTGCTACTTTACATATGTGTATGCTCATCTCCTCGTTCACCTCCTTGAGATCGGTTATGAGAGAACCCAATCTATCAAGGATATCCACAGGCTGAGACCCATTAATGCTGGCGTCACACATAGCCAAAATTCCCGACCCGACTCTTAAAACCATCTAAAGACGGAATCCTCCCGCCAGCAATGACGTCATTACGATAATCGGGTGTAATTTTTCGTCCACGTACGACGGAATCCTAACGGTCCTACGTAGTTTAAAAAAATCGAGGGGGTCCTGAACCGTCGTGGAGGGCCTACGATAACTGGCTGCTGCACCCAATAATCTCCGTGATTCGGAAGACCAAATCAGTCGTAGAAGACTGCGTACGACGGGTAAGATCGATCTTCTTGATAGTACGCGGGCGTAGGAGAAGGTGTACGCCCGCGTACGATCCAGAGGATTGATCCTACCCAGCGTACGCAGTGCTCCGGGTCTGGAACCGTTAAAAATTAAAAAATTCGCTTATACGTCTGGCAGCGCAGTACGAAAAGAGAGCGCACGCATGCGTGGTCTCATTTCTGACAACCCAGTCCTGGGCGTTCAGTTTTCCTGCTCCGCTTGCCGCATTTCTTATTGTTTTAGCATGATATTCTCATATGTAATTTCTTCAGTACACTTATATTATTACATGGGGATATGTCTTGCCATACTTGTGTATTTTCTCATAATGTGTCAAACAAAATATATGAAATATATTAACATACATGGCCAACATATATTTACTTATATATATATAAGTAGCTGAAGTGCCAAATATATAAATCAGGGTTATACTTTCACAAATATCCCATATATATATATATATATATATATATATATATATATATATATATATATATATATATATATATATATATATATATATATATATATATATATATATATATATATATATATATATATATATTCCATATATTTATTGTTCACTAGGATCAATTCTAACATAATTATATAAATGGAAAAGTAAGGGCAAATATAACTATACCAAATTACTTTTTATTTGCGTTTACCAGTACATACAACTTACATTTGAAGGATTCTGTGAATGACAAAGATGAAACATTATTACATTATTAAATGTAAAATATTAAACTTAATATCTTCTCAGTATAAAATAATAAAAATGAACAACCCCCTACGAACGTGTATGTTCCCCTACGATGGGTAGGGAGCGTCGGGAGCATGGTTGGCCCAGTCGTAACGGTCAAAAATTTAAATTTCCCGTTTTCTATGATGTGACTTACGTTTGCGTATGATCAGTTGTACGCTAAATTACGCGTCCAAACTACTCCGTACGATTGCAATTACGATCCATAGGAATGCTTACGCGGACGTATGAAGCACTTCTGACAGGCACAGGAATGCACCTGTCGGCTAAAAAATCTGCCAGATCTCCAAGGATTGAGCGAAGATTCCGTCGGAACGCGGTCTTCAGAGTCGGGTCGGGAGTTTTGGCTATATGTGACGCCAGCATAAGGATGTCTTTAATACCGCAGTATAAAATGCAATATTTAGGAGCCCATCAAAGCTTCTCTGAGACCCAACAATTTATGAGATCTATATTAGCTCCTTTTATAGTTTGAACGGAGCATTGTTGGTGTAAGTCTGACGCATGAACAGAGGAGAGGTTTGTGTCACCCGGAAGCAGGCTTCCCTCAGGTAGGGGCAGGGTAGGGGGTTACACCCTACGGTGCGGGTGTCGTCTGCTGTGAGTTGTATGTTCCTGGAGTAACCCGACTTGCTCTTCCAGTGCAGAGACACGATCATTTAACTTGTTGATTGTGATATGTGCAGCTTTCATAAGTTAAATGAGTTCATCTATGACCAGATCTCTGACATTTATTCTCTCTCTCATTTCTTCAATGTCTCTCATGGCCTCTTGAGGAGCTAATTCACGGTTATGAACATTACTCTCTGAATTATTTGTTTGTGACGATCTATGCTTTTCGAGAATCACATCAATGAGTTTATCTTTCGTGCCAGACCCTTGTGATACCTATTTCCCGACAGTGTTTTTGTAATTCAGTTTTTGTATAAATATCATTGAGGAATTCCCAAGCAGGGTTTTCCAAAGACAATAGGTTTTCAATAGAAGACATTATAATATGAAAAATACAAAACACTAAGATTAAAATAATTAGGCCACTGGCAGCGCTTGTAATGTTCTTACTGCGCATGCGCAAAATTTGAAAAAATTAAATGAGAGCCCTTTACGGGAAAATTTTATTATCTTAACCTAAAATAAAACTAAGTTCATAAAAACAGAAACTTAAAAGACACATTTTCATTGTTCTAAAACACTTCACAGGGTCACAGAGGTACACAAAATACACAAAGGCAGTTTAGAAAACACAAAAAACCATGATAAAATCAGAAGCGCACTAGGCAAGATTGTTTACCTTAGAGAGAGAGAGAGAGAGAGAGAGAGAGGGCAGTTGTCTCGCAGCAAGAAAATACAGTGGCTTCTTAATATGTGGTGACTTTGAGCATTGAAAATCTTTCTTCAAAACTATATACAAATGTCATTTCTTTCACTCACACCAACTTGAAATCGTAAGTTTTTTCAGTGTCTCCCCTTTTTAGTTCATTTATATATAAATATCAGAAGTAAACACGCATACACACACACACGCACATATAAATGGCATAGTAAGAGCAGCATATGCATTCTTATCAAATGTAAGGGTAGCCTTCAGGCACATGGACAAGGAAATGTTCAGAAATATTTATGTAACCTATGTGAGGCCAAAACTCGAATATGCAGCCCCCCTTTTGGAATCCACACTTGAAAAAGCACATAGCTAAGCTTGAAAAAGTTCAAAGACATGCCACGAAACTATTGCCAGAAATACGCAATCTCAGTTATGATGAGAGGCTGAGGGAATTAGACTTACCATCACTCGAAGCTAGAAGATTGAGGGGGATATGGTGACAGTCTTTAAATTCCTTCATGGTTACGATAGAGTGGATAGGGATCGATATTTTGATATGGCTGGCT
>JAXCGZ010012729.1:12500-17227 GCA_037179515.1 Halocaridina rubra
TTCCTTTTAACCTTCTGTGGTGTGTAGTTGGTAGCGCCTTGACTTAGTAATTATAAGTCCTAGGTTCAAGTCCCAGTCGGGGTAAAAAAATGATTCATGTTTTCACATATGTAATGTGCTTGCTTGGTAATTGTATGACCCGAATGAGATTGGGAATCGAATTAAATGCTAAAATGAAGCCACGAATGAGGTTGGGGAATCTGTAATATGAACATAGTGGCATTCAGATAGAATGCGTTCATCCCTAAGTATAGCAGATATAAGCTATAAGGTTGGATTCATTTTAACCTTCTGTGTTGTGTAGTTGGTAGCGCCTTGACTTAGTAATTATAAGTCCTAGGTTCGAGTCCCGGTCGGGGTAAATAAATGATTCATGTTTTCACATATGTAATGTGCTTGCTTGGTTATATATATATATATATATATATATATATATATATATATATATATATATATATATATATATATATATATATATAATATATCTATATTATATATATATATATATATATATATATATATATATATATATATATATATATATATATATATATATATATAGATATCTATATCAATATATATATATATATATATATATATATATATATATATATATATATATATATATATATATATATATATATATATATATATATATATATATATATACATACATATATATATATATATATATATATATATATATATATATATATATATATATATATATATATATATATATATATATATATATATATATTGTCGTATTTAATATTCTCTACACTACAAACCAGATAGACAGCGTGCAAGGTGATAATAGATATGCGAAGATAATTAACACTTAATTTATTTAGATGCTACAATTAAATCTAGGCCTCGATGCCCCCGTCCCCTTAACGTAATGTTATCTGTATAGGCGCCAACAATACTCTGGCTCCCCTCGGTCGTGGGTTGACCCTTTTGTGTCACCTCGGGTCATTCAAATACACCAACGAGATTGCGGGGCATAGATTCTTGGTCGTGCCTCCACCAATAGGCTTCCAGAGAAGGGGGGAACACCCCATAACCTATAATGTGGGGGTGCCTAAAGAATCCCAGTTTGGGTAAAAGAACATAGAAACCACTTGAGATATCTGCCATACACATGGGAAACTCATGGGCGTGATATATATATATATATATATATATATATATATATATATATATATATATATATATATATATATATATATATATATATATACTGTGCAATTTATAAATAGTGAAGGTTAGCACAACACAAAAGCATTTGCAATATGTGCAATAACAAGGACTTTTAAGTATTACACAAGTTCAAAAGGTATCAATTGAATTTCAAAATCCACGACAGCACATATTTTTATTACTGCAGTTATTACTTTATCGCTTTTTTATTTAATAAGATATCTATTCATCATTATCTTATGTAAAACAAGTTCCTTGGCTTGAGGGAGTATTTATCGAGGTTGCCATTCGTGGAAAGCCAGATCTCCAGCCGGTTTTGTTGGGTGATGGAGTAAAATTAAATATATTTTATTTAGTCATGTCGATGATGTAGATGGCCAGCAGTGGTTTCTTTGGTTTCCTACACACTGCTATAACAGCAGGAGTAGCAAGTTCGCAATCTTCTCACCCGAAACTGAACCTCTGGAGAGGGGGGTTGGACGCAGACTGCCAGACTGCTCCAGCTCCACGCTATGTGAATTATATGGTGTCCTTGATGAAACGAATTTCCTCTGCGAGATCTAAATGGAGTCTTTATATGTCTCACATTCCGCCCTCCATGCTCTCACGTCATTCAACTCTGCCTGCCAGCAAGTGGTACACAGAACATTGTCTTTACTGTCCCTGGCTCACGAGCGTTTTTTGTTCATCAGGTTTTTATAAATTCCTTCACGTGTCTCAACAGTACATAGTGACATAGTGGATCGCTTAGCTAAAGCTGGCTGTGGTCTGCCTGCCCATAATGCTGGAACTGCACACTCTCTCCTACATTACAAGTCCAAGATCTGTGCAGCCGCTCTCCTTTCTACTTGCCATGCGAGCGACAGCCCAAGAGCATCCAGTGTCACTATATAACACTTCGACTCTTTCCGTATCCAAAGATTCATAGACCGCCGGCGGGGTCTGAAGGTTCGCTAACACAACGTTGTATCGGCACATATAAAAGGCTGGGCTACAGACCTCTGTGGCAGGTTGCAGGAATTGAAGATGAGCCTTCTTACACCTCCTGCACCCCCCCCCCCATTTGTCTCTCGCCCAATTCTAATAACTTAAAACTCTACTGCCTAGTGTGGCCTGCAGTGAGAGATAGGCTTCCCCGCAAACAGCCTCTCACGGCAATATGCCATCAGCACCTTTAAGTACATGATCATCTAGATGTGATTCTGACGCCTCAATCAAAAACTTAGTGGATGTCAGTTTTTTCCACCCTAAAATGTACCTAAATTACTTATCTTAATCAAGGAGCCTTTTTTTCATATTAATGTTCACTTAATATAATATAGTTTACATGTTTTTTTTTTTATAATTGCAACTGGAAACAAGAGGATAATATATATTGCATATAATGGTTACGGTAGGATTATTGTACATCTTCAGCATCATGTACGTGCTTGTGTGGCACGATCTGAAGAATATTTTCTTTCACTTAATTTTTTTTTTATTTATGTAGCCGGTGAGCACGATAGTGCGCAATAGTAAATTTCAAGTCCTCTCTTTTTTTAATTTTTTTTTTATGAGCATGACACCGGGACAGGCAAAAACTGCCCTAATCAATAAAAGCCCGGGCACAAGAAAACACCAAGATGAAAGCAAAGAAAAAGGTTAAGGATCAGGCAGATATGAGGTAACATCACACAAAGGAAAACAACAGACAGAAAAAACAGTCAAAGTACAGAGGACCCTGAGATATGGAGGACTAGGCCCTGAGATGACGATAGATCTGCTTTTTGAAGGTTGATAGGTCATAAGAATTAGTAAAGACAGAAGGAGGAAGAGAGTTCCTGAGTATGGAGGTAGATGTGAAGAAGCAGTCGCTGCACCGACCAATCCAGCGAGCTACAAATCTCCACATAGTACCTGTAAGATGAGCCACTTGGCGAGTGTTACGCGGCCTCGGCAGCAGCCTAGGGATGCAATTCGCCAACTCATCAGAGCAGCGATGGAAGTAGTAGCGATAGAAAAGAGAAAGGGAAGATACCTTATGGCAAAGAGAGAGAGAGAATCCAGATTAGAAGTAAAAGAAGGATCATTAATGAGTCTGACTGCCTTAGATTCAACCTTATCAAGGGGATAAGTGTAAGAAAAAGCACCCCAGATGTGTGAGCAGTATTCTAAGCAGGGACGGATAAGACCTTTATAAATTTTAATTATCTGTAAAGAGGAAAAGTAATGATGGAAACGAAACAAAACCCCCAATTTTTTGGATGAGGATTTAGTATTTTGGATTATGTGATTCCTCCAAGACAAATTAGAGGCTATATGGATTCCTAATATGTTGATACAATTAAGAGGATACATTTCGTTAGTTTCGAAGACAATAGGGTTATTAGGAGGAGAAGAAGATAAAGAGATAGCCAGAAACTGTGTCTTGGAGGCACTGAATATAACTAAATTTGAGTGCCCACTCAGATACCCTCTGCAAATCTGAGTTGAGAGTAGAAGAAAGTTATACGAGACTGATTACGAGTAGCAGATGAGGGTTGTGAAGAAAAGGCAGAGAATAAGTGAAGGGTAGAATCATTAGCAAAGGCATGAAGAAGAGAGAAAGATGGGATTGTAGAAGATCATTGATGAAGAGAAGGAACAGAGTAGGTGAAAGAACAGAGCCCTGTGGAACACCACTGGTAACAGAGAAAGGTTAGATGTCGCACCATCAACAACTACAGATATAAAACGGTCAGGAAGAAAACTGGAAATTAGAGAACAGAAAGAAGGGATAAAGCCATAGGCAGGGAGTTTGGCCGACAGAGCCTTGTGCCAGACTCTGTCAAAAGCCTTAGAGATATCAAGGGCGACGACAAAAGATTCCCAATGGTTCCTCAGAGACGCTGACCTTACATGAGTAAGATAGGACAGGAGGTCACCAGTGGATCTTGCGTTGCGGAAGCCGTACTGGTGATCGGAGATAAATGAGTTAGATTCAAGGCGTTTCAAGATGTGAGCATTGAGTAAAGTTTCGAAAACTTTAGCAATAAAGGAGATTAGAGCAAGAGGTCGGTAGTTTGAAGGAATAGAGCGGTCACCCTTCTTAGGAACAGGTTGAAATGGTGTAAATAATAAGATATGATGTTATGTATAATTTGTATATCGTAGGATGTTTGTCATGCATTAAGTTTAATGTACATGATGCCTGGGTGGAACGTCTTGCAAAGACTTTATTCTTTGGTTTCAAAACTTATTTCAATGCCACTCGAATTATGTACTTGACTGAGGCGATAAATTTATTAAAATAAAACAAAAAATCCCCTCCCCCTAAAATTGACCGTCCTGTCGCACTGCCTTTAATAAAAATATTATAATTATAGGGAAAAGTTACATTTGCTCTAATATTTTTCGCAACTGATGAGCACCAAAACAGGAAACGTCCCAGTTTTTCACATATTTCCCAATCCTAACCTATGATAGTTGAATGCCACGAAAATAACGTATAAGTGAATATAATAATGTAAATATGTTAATAATAATGATAATAATAATAATAATAA
>JAXCGZ010012730.1:0-17204 GCA_037179515.1 Halocaridina rubra
CAACAGGTTAAAAGGAATCCAACTTTATAGCTTATATCTGCTAAACTTAGGAATGAACGCATTCTAACTGAATGCCACTATGTTCATATTACAGATTCCCCAACCTCACTCGTGGCTTCATTTTAGCATTTAATTCCATTCCCAATCTCATTCGGGCCATGAAATAACCTATTAAGCGCATTCCATATGTTAAAACTTGAATCATTTTTTACCCCAACCGGGACTCGAACCTAGGACTTATGATTACTAAGTCAAGGCGCTACCACTACACCACAGAAGGTTAAAAGGAATCCAGCCTTATAGCTTATATCTGCTATACTTAGGAATGAACGCATTCTAACTGAATGCCACTATGTTCATATTACAGATTCCCCAACCTCACTCGTGGCTCCATTTTAGCATTTAATTCAATTCCCAATCTCATTCGGGCAATGAAATAACCTATTAAGCACATTACATATGTGAAAACTTGAATCATTTTTTACCCCGACCGGGACTCGAACCTAGGACTTATGATTACTAAGTCAAGGCACTACCACTACACCACAGAAGGTTAAAAGGAATACAACCTTATAGCTTATATCTTCTATACTTAGGAATGAATGAATTCAAACTGAATGCCACTATGTTCATATTACAGATTCCCCAACCTCACTCGTAGCTTCATTTTAGCATTTAATTCAATTCCCAATCTTATTCGGGCCATGAAATAACCTATTAAGCATATTACATATGTGAAAACTTGAATCATATTTTACCCCGACCGGGACTCAAACCTAGGACTTTTGATTACTAAGTCAAGGCGCTACCACTACACCACAGAAGGTTAAAAGGAATCCAACCTTGTAGCTTATATCTGCTATACTTAGGAATGAACGCATTCTAACTGAATGCCACTATGTTCATATTACAGATTCCCCAACCTCACTCGTGGCTTCATTTTAGCGTTTAATTCAATTCCCAATCTCATTCGGGCCATGAAATAACCTATTAAGCATATTACATATGTGAAAACTTGAATCATTTTTTACCCCGAACGGGACTCTAACCTAGGACTTATGATTACTAAGTCAAGGTGCTACCACTACACCACAGAAGGTTAAAAGGAATCCAACCCTATAGCTTACATCTGCTATACTTAGGAATGAATGCATTCTAACTGAATGCCACTATGTTCATATTACAGATTCCCCAACCTCACTCGTGGCTTCATTTTAGCATTTAATTCAATTCCGAATCTCATTCGGGCCATGAAATAACCTATTAAGCATATTACATATGTGAAAACTTGAATCATTTTTTACCCCGACCGGGACTCGAACCTAGGACTTATGATTACTAAGTCAAGGCGCTACTACTACACCACAGAAGGTTAAAAGGAATCAAACTTTATAGCTTATATCTGCTAAACTTAGGAATGAACGCATTCTAACTGAATGCCACAATGTTCATATTACAGATTCCCCAACCTCACTCGTGGCTTCATTTTAGCATTTAATTCAATTCCCAATCACATTTGGGCCATGAAATAACCTATTAAGCATATTACATATGTGAAAACTTGAATCATTTTTTACCCCGACCGGGACTCGAACCTAGGACTTATGATTACTAAGTCAGGGCGCTACCACTACACCACGGAAGGTTAAAAGGAATCCAACCTTATAGCTTATATCTGCTATACTTAGGAATGAGTGCATTCTAACTGAATGCCACTATGTTCATATTTCAGATTCCCCAACCTCACTCGTGGCTTCATTTTAGCATTTAATTCAATTCCCAATCTCATTCGGGCCATGAAATAACCTATTAAGCACATTACATATGTGAAAACTTGAATCATTTTTTACCCCGACCGGGACTCGAACCTAGGACTTATGATTACTAAGTCAAGGCACTACCACTACACCACAGAACGTTAAAAGGAATCCAACCTTATAGCTTATATCTGCAATACTTAGGAATGAACGCATTCTAACTGAATGCCACTATGTTCATATTACAGATTCCCCAACCTCACTCGTGGCTTCATTTTAGCATTTAATTCAATTCCCAATCTCATTCGGGCCATGAAATAACCTATTAAGTACATTACATATGTGAAAACTTGAATCATTTTTTACCCCGACCGGGACTCGAACCTAGGACTTATGATTACTAAGTCAAGGCGCTACCACTACACCACAGAAGGTTAAAAGGAATCCAACCTTATAACTTATATTTGCTATACTTAGGAATGAACGCATTCTAACTGAATGCCACTATGTTCATATTACAGATTAACCAACCTCACTCGTGGCTTCATTTTAGCATTTAATTCAATTCCCAATCTCATTCGGGCCATGAAATAACCTATTAAGCATATTACATATGTGAAAACTTGAATCATTTTTTACCCCGACCGGGACTCGAACCTAGGACTTATGATTACTAAGTCAAGGCGCTACCACTACACCAGAGAAGGTTAAAAGGAATCCAACTTTATACCTTATATCTGCTATACTTAGGAATGAACGCATTCTAACTGAATGCCACTATGTTCATATTACATATTCCCCAACCTCACTCGTGGCTTCATTTTAGCATTTAATTCAATTCCCAATCTCATTTGGGCAATGAAATAACCTATTAAGCACATTACATATGTTAAAACTTGAATCATTTTTTACCCCGACCGGGACTCGAACCTAGGACTTATGATTACTAAGTCAAGGCGCTACCACTACACCACAGAAGGTTAAAAGGAATCCAACCTTATAGCTTATATCTGCTATACTTAGGAATGAACGCATTCTAACTGAATGCCACTATGTTCATATTACAGATTCCCCAACCTCACTCGTGCCTTCATTTTAGCATTTAATTCAATTCCCAATCTCATTCGGGCCATGAAATAACCTATTAAGCACATTACACATGTGAAAACTTAAATCATTTTTTACCCTGACCGGGACTCGAACCTAGGACTTATGATTACTGGGTCAAGGCGCTACCACTACACCACAGAAGGTTAAAAGGAATCCAACCTTATAGCTTATATTTGCTATACTTAGGAATGAACGCATTCTAACTGAATGCCATATTGTTCATATTACAGATTCCCCAACCTCACTCGTGGCTTCATTTTAGCATTTAACTCAATTCCCAATCTCATTCGGGCCATAAAATAACCTATTAAGCACATTACATATGTGAAAACTTGAATCATATTTTATGCCGACCGGGACTCGAACCTAGGACTTATGATTATTAAGTCAAGGCGCTACCACTACACCACAGAAGGTTAAAAGGAATCCACCCTTATAGCTTATATCTGCTATACTTAGGAATGAACGCATTCTAACTGAATGCCACTATGTTCATATTACAGATTCCCCAACCTCACTCGTGGCTTCATTTTAGCATTTAATTCAATTCCCAATCTCATTCGGACCATGAAATAACCTATTAAGCACATTACATATGTGAAAACTTTAATCATTTTTTTACCCCGACCGGGACTCGAACCTAGGACTTATGATTACTAAGTCAAGGCGCTACCACTACACCACAGAAGGTAAAAAGGAATCCAACATTATAGCTTATATCTGCTATACTTAGGAATGAACGCATTCTAACTGAATGCCACTATGTTCATATTACAGATTCCCCAACCTCACTCGTGGCTACATTTTAGCATTTAATTCAATTCCCAATCTCATTCGGGCCATGAAATAACCTATTAAGCACATTACATATGTGAAAACTTGAATCATTTTTTACCCCGACCGGGACTCGAACCTAGGATTTATGATTACTAAGTCAAGGCGCTACCACTACACCACAGAAGGTTAAAAGGAATCCAATATTATAGCTTATATCTGCTATACTTAGGAATGAACGCATTCTAACTGAATGCCACTATGTTCATATTACAGATTCCCCATCCTCACTCGTGGCTTCATTTTAGCATTTATTTCAATTCCCAATCTCATTCGCGCCATGAAATAACCTATTAAGCACATTACATATGTGAAAACTTGAATCATTTTTTACCCCGACCAGGACTCGAACCTAGGACTTATGATTACTAAGTCAAGGTGCTACTACTACACCACAGAAGGTTAAAATTAATCAAACTTTATAGCTTATATCTGCTAAACTTAGGAATGAACGCATTCTAACTGAATGCCACTATGTTCATATTACAGATTCCCCAACCTCACTCGTGGCTTCATTTTAGCAATTATTCAATTCCCAATCACATTCGGGCCATGAAATAACCTATTAAGCATATTACATATGTGAAAACTTGAATCATTTTTTACCCCGACCGGGACTCGAACCTAGGACTTATGATTACTAAGTCAGGGCGCTACCACTACACCACAGAAGGTTAAAAGGAATCCAACCCTATAGCTTATATCTGCTATACTTAGGAATGAATGCATTCTAACTGAATGCCACTATGTTCATATTACAGATTCCCCAACCTCACTCGTGGCTTCATTTTAGCATTTAATTCAATTCCGAATCTCATTCGGGCCATGAAATAACCTATTAAGCACATTACATATGTGAAAACTTGAATCATTTTTTACCCCGACCGGGACTCGAACCTAGGACTTATGATTACTAAGTCAAGGAGCTACCACTACACCACAGAAGGTTAAAAGGTATCCAACCTTATAGCTTATATCTGCAATACTTAGGAATGAACGCATTCTAACTGAATGCCACTATGTTCATATTACAGATTCCCCAACCTCACTCGTGGCTTCATTTTAGCATTTAATTCAATTCCCAATCTCATTCTGGCCATGAAATAATCTATTAAGTACATTACATATGTGAAAACTTGAATCATTTTTTACCCCGACCGGGACTCGAACCTAGGACTTATGATTACTAAGTCAAGGCGCTACCACTACACCACAGAAGGTTAAAAGGAATCCAACCTTATAGCTTATATCTGCTATACATTGGAATGAATGCATTCTAACTGAATGCCACTATGTTCATATTACAGATTCCCCAACCTCACTCGTGGCTTCATTTTAGCATTTAATTCAATTCCCAATCTCATTCGGGCCATGAAATAACCTATTAAGCACATTACATATGTGAAAACTTGAATCATTTTTTACCCCGACCGGGACTCGAACCTAGGACTTATGATTACTAAGTCAAGGCGTTACCACTACACCACAGAAGGTTAAAAGGAATCAAACCTTATAGCTTATATCTGCTATACTTAGGAATGAACGCATTCTAACTGAATGCCACTATGTTCATATTACAGATTCCCCAACCTCACTCGTGGCTTCATTTTAGCATTTAATTCAATTCCGAATCTCATTCGGGCCATGAAATAACCTATTAAGCACATTACATATGTGAAAACTTGAATCATTTTTTACCCCGACCGGGACTCGAACCTAGGACTTATGATTACTAAGTCAAGGCGCTACTACTACACCACAACAGGTTAAAAGGAATCCAACTTTATAGCTTATATCTGCTAAACTTAGGAATGAACGCATTCTAACTGAATGCCACTATGTTCATATTACAGATTCCCCAACCTCACTCGTGGCTTCATTTTAGCATTTAATTCCATTCCCAATCTCATTCGGGCCATGA
This sequence comes from Halocaridina rubra, assembly GCA_037179515.1. Classification (NCBI taxonomy): domain Eukaryota; kingdom Metazoa; phylum Arthropoda; class Malacostraca; order Decapoda; family Atyidae; genus Halocaridina; species Halocaridina rubra. The sequence continues at coordinate 5,623 of JAXCGZ010012730.1, forward strand.
AATAACCTATTAAGCGCATTCCATATGTTAAAACTTGAATCATTTTTTACCCCGACCGGGACTCGAACCTAGGACTTATGATTACTAAGTCAAGGCGCTACCACTACACCACAGAAGGTTAAAAGGAATCCAGCCTTATAGCTTATATCTGCTATACTTAGGAATGAACGCATTCTAACTGAATGCCACTATGTTCATATTACAGATTCCCCAACCTCACTCGTGGCTTCATTTTAGCGTTTAATTCAATTCCCAATCTCATTCGGGCCATGAAATAACCTATTAAGCACATTACATATGTGAAAACTTGAATCATTTTTTACCCCGACCAGGACTCGAACCTAGGACTTATGATTACTAATTCAAGGCGCTACCACTACACCAGAGAAGGTTAAAAGGAATCCAACTTTATAGCTTATATCTGCTATACTTAGGAATGAACGCATTCTAACTGAATGCCACTATGTTCATATTACAGATTCCCCAACCTCACTCGTGGCTTCATTTTAGCATTTAATTCAATTCCCAATCTCATTCGGACCATGAAATAACCTATTAAGCACATTACATATGTGAAAACTTTAATCATTTTTTTACCCCGACCGGGACTCGAACCTAGGACTTATGATTACTAAGTCAAGGCGCTACCACTACACCACAGAAGGTTAAAAGGAATCCAACATTATAGCTTATATCTGCTATACTTAGGAATGAACGCATTCTAACTGAATGCCACTATGTTCATATTACAGATTCCCCAACCTCACTCGTGGCTACATTTTAGCATTTAATTCAATTCCCAATCTCATTCGGGCCATGAAATAACCTATTAAGCACATTACATATGTGAAAACTTGAATCATTTTTTACCCCGACCGGGACTCGAACCTAGGACTTATGATTACTAAGTCAAGGCGCTACCACTACACCACAGAAGGTTAAAAGGAATCCAACCTTATAGCTTATATCTGCTATACTTAGGAATGAACGCATTCTAACTGAATGCCACTATGTTCATATTACAGATTCCCCAACCTCACTCGTGGCTTCATTTTAGCATTTAATTCAATTCCCAATCTCATTCGCGCCATGAAATAACCTATTAAGCACATTACATATGTGAAAACTTGAATCATTTTTTACCCCGACCGGGACTCGAACCTAGGACTTATGATTACTAAGTCAAGGCGCTACTACTACACCACAGAAGGTTAAAAGGAATCAAACTTTATAGCTTATATCTGCTAAACTTAGGAATGAACGCATTCTAACTGAATGCCACTATGTTCATATTACAGATTCCCCAACCTCACTCGTGGCTTCATTTTAGCATTTAATTCAATTCCCAATCACATTCGGGCCATGAAATAACCTATTAAGCATATTACATATGTGAAAACTTGAATCATTTTTTACCCCGACCGGGACTCGAACCTAGGACTTATGATTACTAAGTCAGGGCGCTACCACTACACCACAGAAGGTTAAAAGGAATCCAACCTTATAGCTTATATCTGCTATACTTAGGAATGAATGCATTCTAACTGAATGCCACTATGTTCATATTACAGATTCCCCAACCTCACTCGTGGCTTCATTTTAGCATTTAATTCAATTCCCAATCTCATTCGGGCCATGAAATAACCTATTAAGCACATTACATATGTGAAAACTTGAATCATTTTTTACCCCGACCGGGACTCGAACCTAGGACTTATGATTACTAAGTCAAGGCGCTACCACTACACCACAGAAGGTTAAAAGGAATCCAACCTTATAGCTTATATCTGCAATACTTAGGAATGAACGCATTCTAACTGAATGCCACTATGTTCATATTACAGATTCCCCAACCTCACTCGTGGCTTCATTTTAGCATTTAATTCAATTCCCAATCTCATTCGGGCCATGAAATAACCTATTAAGTACATTACATATGTGAAAACTTGAATCATTTTTTACCCCGACCGGGACTCGAACCTAGGACTTATGATTACTAAGTCAAGGCGCTACCACTACACCACAGAAGGTTAAAAGGAATCCAACCTTATAGCTTATATCTGCTATACTTAGGAATGAACGCATTCTAACTGAATGCCACTATGTTCATATTACAGATTAACCAACCTCACTCGTGGCTTCATTTTAGCATTTAATTCAATTCCCAATCTCATTCGGGCCATGAAATAACCTATTAAGCACATTACATATGTGAAAACTTGAATCATTTTTTACCCCGACCGGGACTCGAACCTAGGACTTATGATTACTAAGTCAAGGCGCTACCACTACACCAGAGAAGGTTAAAAGGAATCCAACTTTATAGCTTATATCTGCTATACTTAGGAATGAACGCATTCTAACTGAATGCCACTATGTTCATATTACAGATTCCCCAACCTCACTCGTGGCTTCATTTTAGCATTTAATTCAATTCCCAATCTCATTCGGGCCATGAAATAACCTATTAAGCACATTACATATGTTAAAACTTGAATCATTTTTTACCCCGACCGGGACTCGAACCTAGGACTTATGATTACTAAGTCAAGGCGCTACCACTACACCACAGAAGGTTAAAAGGAATCCAACCTTATAGCTTATATCTGCTATACTTAGGAATGAACGCATTCTAACTGAATGCCACTATGTTCATATTACAGATTCCCCAACCTCACTCGTGGCTCCATTTTAGCATTTAATTCAATTCCCAATCTCATTCGGGCCATGAAATAACCTATTAAGCACATTACATATGTGAAAACTTGAATCATTTTTTACCCCGACCGGGACTCGAACCTAGGACTTATGATTACTAAGTCAAGGCGCTACCACTACACCACAGAAGGTTAAAAGGAATCCAACCTTATAGCTTATATCTGCTATACTTAGGAATGAACGCATTCTAACTGAATGCCACTATGTTCATATTACAGATTCCCCAACCTCACTCGTGGCTTCATTTTAGCATTTAATTCAATTCCCAATCTCATTCGGGCCATGAAATAACCTATTAAGCACATTACATATGTGAAAACTTGAATCATTTTTTACCCCGACCGGGACTCGAACCTAGGACTTATGATTACTAAGTCAAGGCGCTACCACTACACCACAGAAGGTTAAAAGGAATCCAACCTTATAGCTTATATCTGCTATACTTAGGAATGAACGCATTCTAACTGAATGCCACTATGTTCATATTACAGATTCCCCAACCTCACTCGTGGCTTCATTTTAGCATTTAATTCAATTCCCAATCTCATTCGGGCCATGAAATAACCTATTAAGCACATTACATATGTGAAAACTTGAATCATTTTTTACCCCGACCGGGACTCGAACCTAGGACTTATGATTACTAAGTCAAGGCGCTACCACTACACCACAGAAGGTTAAAAGGAATCCAACCTTATAGCTTATATCTGCTATACTTAGGAATGAACGCATTCTAACTGAATGCCACTATGTTCATATTACAGATTCCCCAACCTCACTCGTGGCTTCATTTTAGCATTTAAGTCAATTCCCAATCTCATTCGGGCCATGAAATAACCTATTAAGCACATTACATATGTGAAAACTTGAATCATTTTTTACCCCGTCCAGGACTCGAAACTACGACTTATGATTACTAAGTCAAGGCGCTACGACTACACCACAGGAGGTTAAAAGGAATCCAACCTTATAGCTTATATCTGCTATACTTAGGAATGAACGCATTCTAACTGAATGCCACTATGTTCATATTACAGATTCCCCAACCTCACTCGTGGCATCATTTTAGCATTTAATTCAATTCCCAATCTCATTCGGGCCATGAAATAACCTATTAAGCACATTACATATGTGAAAACTTGAATCATATTTTACCCCTACCGGGACTCGAACCTAGGGCTTATGATTACTAAGTCAAGGCGCTACCACTACACCACAGAAGGTTAAAAGGAATCCAACCTTATAGCTTATATCTGCTATACTTAGGAAGGAACGCATTCTAACTGAATGCCACTATGTTCATATTACAGATTCCCCAACCTCACTCGTGGCTTCATTTTAGCATTTAATTCAATTCCCAATCTCATTCGGGCCATGAAATAACCTATTAAGCACATTACATATGTGAAAACTTGAATCATTTTTTACCCCAACCGGGACTCGAACCTAGGACTTATGATTACTAAGTCAAGGCGCTACCACTACACCACAGAAGGTTAAAAGGAATCCAACCTTATATCTTATATCTGCTATACTTAGGAATGAACGCATTCTAACTGAATGCCACTATGTTCATATTACAGATTCCCCAACCTCACTCGTGGCTTCATTTTAGCCTTTAATTCAATTCCCAATCTCATTCGGGCCATGAAATAACCTATTAAGCACATTACATATGTGAAAACTTGAATCATTTTTACCCCGACCGGGACTCGAACCTAGGACTTATGATTACAATGTCAAGGCGCTACCACTACACCACAGAAGGTTAAAAGGAATCCAACCTTATAGCTTATATCTGCTATACTTAGGAATGAACGCATTCTAACTGAATGCCACTATGTTCATATTAATGATTCCACAACCTCACTAGTGGCTTCATTTTAGCATTTAATTCAATTCCCAATCTCATTCGGGCCATGAAATAACCTATTAAGCACATTACATATGTGAAAACTTGAATCATTTTTTACCCCGACCGGGACTCGAACCTAGGACTTATGATTACTAAGTCAAGGCGCTACCACTACACCACAGAAGGTTAAAAGGAATGAAACCTTTTAGCTTATATCTGCTATACTTAGGAATGAACGCATTCTAACTGAATGCCACTATGTTCATATTACAGATTCCCCAACCTCACTCGTGGCTTCATTTTAGCATTTAATTCAATTCCCAATCTCATTCGGGCCATGAAATAACCTATTAAGCACATTACATATGTGAAAACTTGAATCATTTTTTACCCCGACCGGGACTCGAACCTAGGACTTATGATTACTAAGTCAAGGCGCTACCACTACACCACAGAAGGTTAAAAGGAATCCAACTTTATAGATTATATCTGCTATACTTAGGAATGAACGCATTCTAACTGAATGCCACTATGTTCACATTACAGATTCCCCAACCTCACTCGTGGCTTCATTTTAGCATTTAATTCAATTCCCAATCTCATTCAGGCCATGAAATAACCTATTAAGCACATTACATATGTGAAAACTTGAATCATTTTTTACCCCGACCGGGACTCGAACCTAGGACTTATGATTACTAAGTCAAGGCGCTACCACTACACCACAGAAGGTTAAAAGGAATCAAACCTTATAGCTTATATCTGCTATACTTAGGAATGAACGCATTCTAACTGAATGCCACTATGTTCATATTACAGATTCCCCAACCTCATTCGTGGCTTCATTTTAGCATTTAATTCAATTCCCAATCTCATTCGGGCCATGAAATAACCTATTAAGCACATTACATATGTGAAAACTTGAATCATTTTTTACCCCGACCGGGACTCGAACCTAGGACTTATGATTACTAAGTCAAGGCGCTACTACTACACCAGAGAAGATTAAAAGGAATCCAACTTTATACCTTATATCTGCTATACTTAGGAATGAACGCATTCTAACTGAATGCCACTATGTTCATATTACAGATTCCCCAACCTCATTCGTGGCATCATTTTAGCATTTAATTCAATTCCCAATCTCATTCGGGCCATGAAATAACCTATTAAGCACATTATATATGTGAAAACTTGAATCATTTTTTACCCCGACCGGGACTCGAACCTAGGACTTATGATTACTAAGTCAAGGCGCTACCACTACACCACAGAAGGTTAAAAGGAATCAAACCTTATAGCTTATATCTGCTATACTTAGGAATGAACGCATTCTAACTGAATGCCACTATGTTCATATTACAGATTCCCCAACCTCACTCGTGGCTTCATTTTAGCATTTAATTCAATTCCCAATCTCATTTGGGCCATGAAATAACCTATTAAGCACATTACATATGTGAAAACTTGTATAATTTTTTACCCCGACCGGGACTCGAACCTAGGACTTATGATTACTAAGTCAAGGCACTACCACTACACCACAGAAGGTTAAAAGGAATCCAACTTTATAGCTTATATCTGCTATACTTAGGAATGAACGCATTCTAACTGAATGCCACTAAGTTCATATTACAGATTCCCCAACCTCACTCGTGGCTTCATTTTAGCATTTAATTCAATTCCCAATCTCATTCGGGCCATGAAATAACCTATTAAGCACATTATATATGTGAAAACTTGAATCATTTTTTACCCCGACCAGGACTCGAACCTAGGACTTATGATTACTAAGTCAAGGCGCTACCACTACACCACAGAAGGCTAAAAGGAATCCAACCTTATAGCTTATATCTGCTATACTTAGGAATGAACGTATTCTAACTGAATGCCACTATGTTCATATTACATATTCCCCAACCTCATTCGTGGCTTCATTTTAGCATTTAATTCAATTCCCAATCTCATTCGGGCCATGAAATAACCTATTAAGCACATTACATATGTGAAAACTTGAATCATTTTTTACCCCTACCGGGACTCGAACCTAGGACTTATGATTACTAAGTCAAGGCGCTACCACTACACCACAGAAGGTTAAAAGGAATCCAACCTTATAGCTTATATCTGCTATACTTAGGAATGAACGCATTCTAACTGAATGCCACTATGTTCATATTACAGATTCCCCAACCTCACTCGTGGCTTCATTTTAGCATTTAATTCAATTCCCAATCTCATTCGGGCCATGAAATAACCTATTAAGCACATTACACATGTGAAAACTTGAATCATTTTTTTACCCCGTCCGGGCCTCGAACCTAGGACTTTTGATTACTAAGTCAAGGCGCTACCACTACACCACAGAAGGTTAAAAGGAATCCAAAATTATAGCTTATATCTGCTATACTTAGGAATGAACGCATTCTAACTGAATGCCACTATGTTCATATTACAGATTCCCCAACCTCACTCGTGGCTTCATTTTAGCATTTAATTCAATTCCCAATCTCATTCGGGCCATGAAATAACCTATTAAGCACATTACATATGTGAAAACTTGAATCATTTTTTACCCCGACCGAGACTCGAACCTAGGACTTATGATTACTAAGTCAAGGCACTACCACTACACCACAGAAGATTAAAAGGAATCCAACCTTATAGCTTATATCTGCTATACTTAGGAATGAATGCATTCTAACTGAATGCCACAATGTTCATATTACTGATTCTCAAACCTCAATCGTGGCTTCATTTTAGCATTTAATTCAATTCCCAATCTCATTCAGGCCATGAAATAACCTATTAAGCACATTACATATGTGAAAACTTGAATCATTTTTTACCCCGACCGGGACTCGAACCTAGGACTTATGATTACTAAGTCAAGGCGCTACCACTACACCACAGAAGGTTAAAAGGAATCAAACCTTATAGCTTATATCTGCTATACTTAAGAATGAACGCATTCTAACTGAATGCCACTATGTTCATATTACATATTCCCCAACCTCATTCGTGGCTTCATTTTAGCATTTAATTCAATTCCCAATCTCATTCGGGCCATGAAATAACCTATTAAGCACATTACATATGTGAAAACTTGAATCATTTTTTACCCCGACCGGGACTCGAACCTAGGACTTATGATTACTAAGTCAAGGCGCTACTACTACACCACAGGAGGTTAAAAGGAATCCAACTTTATAGCTTATATCTGCTATACTTAGGAATGAACGCATTCTAACTGAATGCCACTATGTTCATAATACAGATTCCCCAACCTCATTCGTGGCATCATTTTAGCATTTAATTCAATTCCCAATCTCATTCGGGCCATGAAATAACCTATTAAGCACATTACATATGTGAAAACTTGAATCATTTTTTACCCTGACCGGGACTCGAACCTAGGACTTATGATTACTAAGTCAAGGCGCTACCACTACACCACAGAAGGCTAAAAGGAATCCAACTTTATAGCTTATATCTGCTATACTTAGGAATGAACGCATTCTAACTGAATGCCACTATGTTCATATTACAGATTCCCCAACCTCACTCGTGGCTTCATTTTAGCATTTAATTCAATTCCCAATCTCATTCAGGCCATGAAATAACCTATTAAGCACATTACATATGTGAAAACTTGAATCATTTTTTACCACAACCGGGACTCGAACCTAGGACTTATGATTACTAAGTCAAGGCGCTACCACTACACCACAGAAGGTTAAAAGGAATCCAACTTTATAGCTTATATCTGCTATACTTAGGAATGAACGCATTCTAACTGAATGCCACTAAGTTCATATTACAGATTCCCCAAACTCACTCGTGGCTTCATTTTAGCATTTAATTCAATTCCCAATCTCATTCGGGCCATGAAATAACCTATTAAGCACATTATATATGTGAAAACTTGAATCATTTTTTACCCCGACCAGGACTCGAACCTAGGACTTATGATTACTAAGTCAAGGCGCTACCACTACACCACAGAAGGCTAAAAGGAATCCAACCTTATAGCTTATATCTGCTATACTTAGGAATGAACGTATTCTAACTGAATGCCACTATGTTCATATTACAGATTCCCCAACCTCACTCGTGGCTTCATTTTAGCATTTAATTCAATTCCCAATCTCATTCGGGCCATGAAATAACCTATTAAGCACATTACACATGTGAAAACTTGAATCATTTTTTAACCCGACCGGGACTCGAACCTAGGACTTATGATTACTAAGTCAAGGCGCTACCACTACACCACAGAAGGTTAAAAGGAATCCAACCTTATAGCTTATATCTGCTATACTTAGGAATGAACGCATTCTAACTGAATACCACTATGTTCATATTACAGATTCCCCAACCTCACTCGTGGCTTCATTTTAGCATTTAATTCAATTCCCAATCTCATTCGGGCCATGAAATAACTTATTAAGCACATTACATATGTGAAAACTTGAATCATTTTTTACCCCGACCGGGACTCGAACCTATTACTTATGATTACTAAGTCAAGGCGCTACCACTACACCACAGAAGGTTAAAAGGAATCCAACCATATAGCATATATCTGCTATACTTAGGAATGAACGCATTCTAACTGAATGTCACTATGTTCATATTACAGATTCCCCAACCTCACTCCTGGCTTCATTTTAGCATTTAACTCGATTCCCAATCTCATTCGGGCCATGAAATAACCTATTAAGCACATTACATATGTGAAAACTTGAATCATATTTTATGCCAACCGGGACTCGAACCTAGGGCTTATGATTACTAAGTCAAGGCGCTACCACTACACCACAGAAGGTTAAAAGGAATCCAACCTTATAGCTTATATCTGCTATACTTAGGAATGAACGCATTCTAACAGAATGCCACTATGTTCATATTACAGATTCCCCAACCTCACTCGTGGCTTCATTTTAGCATTTAATTCAATTCCCAGTCTCATTCGGGCCATGAAATAACCTATTAAGCACATTACATATGTGAAAACTTGAATCATTTTTTACCCTGACCGGGACTCGAACCTAGGGTTTATGATTACTAAGTCAAGGCGCTACCACTACACCACAGAAGGTTGAAAGGAATCCAACATTATAGCTTATATCTGCTATACTTAGGAATGAACGCATTCTTACTGAATGCCACTATGTTCATATTACAGATTCCTCAACCTCACTCGTGGCTTCATTTTCGCATTTAATTCAATTCCCAATCTCATTCGGGCAATGAAAGAACCTATTAAGCACATTACATATATGAAAACTTGAATCATTGTTTACCCCGACTGGGACTCGAACCTAGGACTTATGATTACTAAGTCAACGCGCTACCACTACACCACAGAAGGTTAAAAGGAATCCAACCTTATAGCTTATATCTGCTATACTTAGGAATGAACGCATTCTAACTGAATGCCACTATGTTCATATTACAGATTCCCCAACCTCACTCGTGGCTTCATTTTAGCATTTATCTCAATTCCCAATCTCATTCGGGCCATGAAATAACCTATTAAGAATATTACATATGTGAAAACTTGACTCATATTTTACCATTACCTGGACTCGAACCTAGGACTTATGATTACTAAGTCAAGGCGCTACCACTACACTACAGAAGGTTAAAAGGAATCCAACCTTATAGCTTATATCTGCTATACTTAGGAATGAACGCATTCTAACTGAATGCCACTATGTTCATATTACAGATTCCCCAACCTCACTAGTGGCTTCATTTTAGCATTTAATTCAATTCCCAATCTCATTCGGGCCATGAAATAACCTATTAAGCACATTACATATGTAAGTCAAAGCGCTACCACTACACCACAGAAGGTTAAAAGGATTCCAACCTTATAGCTTATATCTGCTATACTTAGGAATGAACGCATTCTAACTGAATGCCACTATGTTCACATTACAGATTCCCCAACCTCACTCTTGGCTTCATTTTAGCATTTAATTCAATTCCCAATCTCATTCGGGCCATGAAATAACCTATTAAGCACATTACATATGTAAGTCAAAGCGCTACCACTACACCACAGAAGGTTAAAAGGAATCCAACATTATAGCTTATATCTGCTATACTTAGGAATGAACGCATTCTAACTGAATGCCACTATGTTCATATTACAGATTCCCCAACCTCACTCGTGGCTTCATTTTAGCATTTAATTCAATTCCCAATCTCATTCTGGCCATGAAATAACCTGTTAAGCACATTACACATGTGAAAACTTGAATCATTGTTTACCCCGACCGGGACTCGAACCTAGGACTTATGATTACTAAGTCAAGGCGCTACCACTACACCACAGAAGGTTAAAAGGAATCCAACCTTATAGCTTATATTTGCTATACTTAGGAATGAACGCATTCTAACTGAATGCCATATTGTTCATATTACAGATTCCCCAACCTCACTCGTGGCTTCATTTTAGCATTTAACTCAATTCCCAATCTCATTCGGGCCATAAAATAACCTATTAAGCACATTACATATGTGAAAACTTGAATCATATTTTATGCCGACCGGGACTCGAACCTAGGACTTATGATTATTAAGTCAAGGCGCTACCACTACACCACAGAAGGTTAAAAGGAATCCACCCTTATAGCTTATATCTGCTATACTTAGGAATGAACGCATTCTAACTGAATGCCACTATGTTCATATTACAGATTCCCCAACCTCACTCGTGGCTTCATTTTAGCATTTAATTCAATTCCCAATCTCATTCGGACCATGAAATAACCTATTAAGCACATTACATATGTGAAAACTTTAATCATTTTTTTACCCCGACAGGGACTCGAACCTAGGACTTATGATTACTAAGTCAAGGCGCTACCACTACACCACAGAAGGTTAAAAGGAATCCAACATTATAGCTTATATCTGCTATACTTAGGAATGAACGCATTCTAACTGAATGCCACTAAGTTCATATTACAGATTCCCCAACCTCACTCGTGGCTTC
>JAXCGZ010012731.1:0-7500 GCA_037179515.1 Halocaridina rubra
AGAGTAAGGTATTGCCGTCTGGTTTGTCTGTTTGGTTTTGTTATCTTATTAGAGTTCGTGTTTATATGAGTGTGTCTAGAGATTTTGAATTTCATCTATGAGACAGCTTGCTTGTCTACTTGTGTCTCTCTTTAATGAATTTATTTATTGTGTCTCGAAAATGGCATCACAATTTTATATTATAAAATATTCTAATTGGCAAATGCTTAAGTTTTGGGCATTTATCGAATTCCGTAGCTTGATAGAATCTATCCATCCTGTGATATTCTACCTAATCAGGCCAACATTAACATTAGTCTAGCCATCCTGACCTGACCTAGCCTACCTTAAAATTCCCTGATGCCCTCTTTTATTTTTTAATAGCAGGTGTGCCATCTTATTCATATTAAAATAAATTCGAATCTCAACCTTTCTTTAAGTATTAATAGTCTTTAGTCTTAGTCTTAATATAGCTTTGAATTATTCTTCCTTATAGGAAAATTTGCAGGAAAATACAAAAGCCTGCACAGAGGAAAGGATTTTCGACGCCTGCAACTTCTGAAAGCTATCTGTTGAAACAAGTTTACTCATTCCATGAATATAAAAACCCCCTTGACTCTATAACTGCCTAGTCTAATAGATAAAACCACTTAGGCTGAACTAGTAGGTCAGCCTTGGAACCAGCATCCTCTTCAAATACTACGACTAAAGGTATTACGGATTCAACTAGAACTGGTCCAGACAGCTCCATGTTAAGTCTTCTTCAGGCACGGTTCTTTCCTTATGCCTACATCTACAACAAATATTCTTGCATATTCTTTACATTTCTCTTACTATCCCAATTCATTTGACAAGTCACAACACTCTCCATGTCGTTTCTTTTTGCTCTCTTTTACTTCCGTTTTGCTGTTTATATGTAAGGTCCACATTTTATGACCCTCTGTAACCGGCATAAAGGGGTGCTAAGAATATCCGGGGATCTTGTTGACTCCACTATTGGCGTGAGGGTAGACACGCCTCTTGGTAGTAATGGTTCTACCCTAACCTTGCACCTACTGACAAATCTGCTTCTTTCACTCTTCACTTTTATAACATTCGTGGCATGAACTCTAATCTTTCGTCTGTGGAATAACAATTGAGTACATCCCTCCCTAACCTCCTCCTTCTCTCCGAAACCCAGATATCTAGCCATGCTTCCACTCACCCATTTAAAAAATCACACCATAACCTGTATTCTCGCTTCCATTCCAATGGTGGAGTCTGTCCCTATTGCAGCATTAACACTCCTATTGCAAGGCTCATGGACCTTGAATCTCCTGACTTTGATGTTCTCTGGCTGAAAATCTATCTATCCATTACCACTATATTCCTTTGCTTCTGCTACTGTTCTCCAAACTCCATTGACAATGTGTCTTTATTTGAATATCTGTCTTCGTGCCATGAGTCCTTGCTATATTCTCACCCACATGCCGAAGTTCACTACATTGGAGACTTCATTGTACACCACAGTAGTGGCTTAATTCTTCTCACACTGATGTGGGAGGAAGTGAGGCCGTTGTTTTCTCAATTACTCACAATCTCGAGCAAATTATCAAACATCCGAGTCATGTTTCCGATCGTCACAAACATGCAGCAAAAACTCTTGACCTATTTCTTACTTTTAACTTTTCAAACTATTCAAACTACTCTTATTCTGTGCTTTCCCCTCTTGGTAAATCTGGCCACTCTATGACCTAAATCTCTTCCTTTTCGCTCCCCCTCCACCAATCCCTCCTCCTCAGCGCCGTCTTTGGCACTCTGAGTATACCCAACATGAAAATATGTGTAACTTCCACTTTTACTTCCCAAGGGATGACTACTGCTTTTGGTCCCGCAACCCTGATCAGGTAGCCCTAAGAGTTGCCGGGATCATAACCTCGGGAATGGAGGCGTACATCCCCTCTTCTACAAAAACTTTCTCTCCCCCTAAACCTTGATTTGACTGTACCTGCTCCATACCTAACCAGGTCAGGAATCTGGCACACTGATTTTACCAAGCCAGTCAACCTGATTTAACTCGCTCTGCTTTTATTATAGCTAGAAATAGCTTTACTGATCAGTTTCGAAGGTCTAAGGCATCCTTTATAAGAAGGAAAGTTGATGACCTTAACTCCTCTCACACTGACAAATGTTTTTGGTCCTTAGCCAAGAACCTCTCCAAAAGCTTCTGTAACTTAAGCTTTCCCCTTCTCATTCGTTCTGATGGTTCTATAACTTGCTCTCCCACTGCCAAAGCCAATCTCTTTGGCTCCCATTTTTCTACCAACTCTTCTATAAATGATTCCAGTACACCTGTCCCTCAATCTTTACCCCTCTCTAACCCTATGCCCTCTCTTATCCTTTCTTCATGCAAAGTTCATAAGCTTCTTCGCTCACTAAAGACGAACAAGGCATCTGGTCCAGATGGTATCCCTGCAAGGTTCCTTAAGGAGTTTGAAGATGAACTGGCTCCCGTGCTTTGCCGTCTTTATTGCCTCATTTTGTCAACCAGTATCTAGCCTTCATCTTTGAAGCATACTCTAGTTCAACCTGTTCCTATGAAGGTTGTCTGCTCAATTCCTTCAAACTACCGACCTATAGCGCTAACCTCCTCTATTGCTAAAGTTTTATAAAATTTGTCGTCGCCCTTGATATCTCTAAGGCTCTGACCTAGTCTGGCAAAAGGCTCTGTTGGCCAAACTCCCTGCCTATGGCTTTACCCCTTCTTTCTGTTTTCTCATTTCCAGTTTTCTTTCTGACCGTTTTATATATGTAGTTGCTGATGGTGCAGAATCTAGCCCTTTCTCTGTTATCAGTGGTTTTCCACATAACTCTGTTCTTTCGCCTACTCTGTTCCTTCTCATCATCAATGAGCTTCCACAGATCTTCATCTTTCTCCCTTCTTCATGCCTTTTATGATGATTCTACCCTTCACTTTTCCTCTGCTTTTTCTTCACAACCTTCATCTGCTACTCGTAATCAGTCTCGTATCACTCTTTCTTCAACTCTCAACTCCGATTTGCAGAGGGTATCTGAGTGGAAAACTGGAAATTTAGTTAAATTCAATGCCTCCAAGCCATAGTTTTTTGGCTATCTCTTTATCTTCATTCTCCTCTTGATAACCCTGTTCTCTTAAAAAACTAACAAAATTTACCCTCATAGTTCTATCAACATATTAGGAATCCATATAGCTCTCACTTGTCATGGAGGAATCACGTTATCCAAATTTTAAGATGTTCTTCCTAAAAATCTGGGGATCTGTTTCGTTTTCGTCATTACTTTCCTCTCTACAGTTGCTAAAAATCTATTAAGGTCTCATCCTTCCCTGCTTGGAATACTGCTCACATATCTGGGATGCTTCGTCTTATACTTATCTCCTTGATAGTGTTGAATCTAAGGCAGTCAGACTCATTAATGATCCTTCACTTACTTCTAATCTGGATTGTCTCTCTCTTCGTCGAAAGGTATCTTCCCTTTTTCTTCTCTATAGCTATATAACGGTATATAACAGCATATAACGGTAAGGTAAATTGCTTCTTCGCATCTATATATAGACCACCTAAGGGGAACATGCCTGAATTTCTTGGAGTTTTACTGAAAGTATTTGATTTTGCAGCAAGAAAAAAGTACAAAACTATTTATTTATTCGGTGATTGGAACTTAAATTTGTTTAAAGCAAATGATCAAAGAGTAACTGATTTTATAAACATAATGTATTCGCATGGCTGCTCTCCACTAACTACTAAGCCTACGAGAGTAACTGAAAATAGTGCATCACTTATCGATCATATCTGGACCACAAATCTTGAAGACAACATAAGCAATTACATAGTGTACACCGACATAGCAGATCATTTCGCAGTATACTCCCAGTTTATAAAAGAAGATCATAAATTTGATGCATATGTAGAAAAAAGACATTACTCTGATGATAACATAGATAAACTCACTAGAGATATATCACATGAAAAATATCAACATATCATAGACCTAAATAACGCATATGAAGCTTTTAATAAATTTCACCGTATATTTAGAGATAAATTTCTAGACTGCTTTCCTCTAAGAAAATTGACTGTAAATAATAAAAGCAACAGATGCCCACATATAACTGCAGAATTAAAAAATAGTATCAAAGAAAAACACCGACTAGAAAGGCTTGCATCAAAATGGCCTTTGTCATTTGGAACCAAATATAAAGCCCACAGGACCAAACTAGTAACACTACTTCGACCTGCAAAAAATGGATATTTTCAGGATAAGCTGAAGAAGGAACAAGGAAACAGAAAGTCCACCTGGAATACAATAAACAGCCTAATGGGACGAAAACAATTTAATCAACCAAAGGAATTCAAATTAAAAAATCATAATAACCACACTGCTAATATCTTTAATGATTATTTCTTAACTATAGCACAACCAACACAGGAACAACATAATGTGCAACAAAACTCACACCGCCAGTTTCTTAATAATCCACCAGACTTTTCGTTTTACTTGTATCCTGTAACAAGTGAGGAAGTCAATAAATATATGAAAACCTTAAAACCAAATACAGTGTCGGGATATGATGAAATTTCATCAAAACTACTCCAAGTCACTGCCCATTACATTAATGCCCCACTTACCCACATAATCAATCTATGTTTTCAGCAAGGATGATTTTTGTGCTAAAGTAATACCTATATTTAAGTCAGGCAATGAAGATGATGAAAATAACTATAGACCTATATCAATCTTACCGTCCTTAAGTAAAGTATTTGAAAAAGCGATTGTTCACAGACTTAAAGAATTCCTTGAAAAGTTCAACCTATTATCTGAAAACCAATACGGTTTCCGTAATAATAAGACCATTGAAAAAGCAATAATGAACTTTACAAGTGATGTTTATCAAAATTTGGAAAATAAAAACTTCGTTGCAGGGGTTTTCCTAGACTTGTCCAAAGCATTGACTCATTAGACCATGATATACTAATAGAAAAACTAAATTGTGTGGGCATTAGGGGATCACCATTACAGTTATTTAAGAGCTACTTGAAAAATAGAAAACAAGCCGTATACTGTAATGGGAAAGCATCTTTGTTGCAAACTATTGAGAGGAGAGTACCACAGGGATCAATACTGGGCCCACTGTTATTTTTAGTTTATATAAATGATATTTCCAATGCCAGTAATAAATTCAAATATATTCTTTATCCAGATGACACCAACCTTCTCTTGTATGATAATAACCTTGACCACCTCCATTCTGTTTTAAATAGTGAACTAGAAAAAATTTACAACTGGGTCTCTGCTGATAAATTAAAGCTACATGTTTCCAAAGCTGACTATATCTTATTTCAAAATAGATATGTAGCACACAATGTTGGTCAAGTTAATATAACTGGGTATGAAGTTAAAAGAGTTGCTTGTAAGAAATTTTTGGGAATTATTATTGATGAATATTAAAGTTGGAAATATCATATTCAATCTATCTGCTAAAAACTGTCCAAGACGTGTGGAATTTTGTATAAAATTCGCAATAACCTAACAAATGAGGCCTTAAAAAACATATACTATTCCCTGTGTTATCCTCTTATAATATACTGTTTGTCCATCTGGGGTTGTACTTGGCCGTCAATTGCAAGGGATGTATTTGTAACTCAGAAAAAAACTGATCAGAACTATTACATATAGGGGAAAATATGACTCAACTTCCTCTTTATTCAAGGAGCTAAAGTTGCTTAAATTTAATTACTTGATACAATATTTCTGTCTTATTATTATACATAATGATGTTAATGATAACAATCATAACAGAAGATTATTTAGATTTATTCAACACAACCATGGAACCAGAGGTAACAATATAAATTTGATATGTCCACAGCCGAGAACAACCTTGTACAAATTTCCTATTCACTGTTTTGGCCCAAAATGTTGGAATGCATTACAAGAAGATTTAAAAACAATAACTGGCATAACTTTATCTAAAAAGAAACTCAAACAGCATTTATTTACTAGGCAAAATCAAGCAGCTGTTGAATAATAATTAATACAGTATTGGTGCATCATTATGTCCAGATTAAGGTCAGGCTACTGTTTTGTTTTAATACAAGATAAGTATGAGATTTCTATATTGGAGCTTTTGTTAACTATTGCCGTCATACATTAAATTATGTGAAATGTATATTAAACTGCCTGCCAAGGAGCTCTTGCTCAGCAGGCTAGTGCCTCTGAATATAAAGTACATATTTATTACTGTATATATACTAAATATTTGGCACTAAAATCTATGACTATGACTATGACTATCAATGCTTCGATTAGTTGGCTAGTTGCATCCCTCCCCCACTGCCGAGGCCGTGTAACACTCGCCAAGTAGCCTCATTTCACAGGCAATGTAAGGAGATTTGTAGCTCGTGGATTGGTTGGTGCAGCGACTGCTTCTTCCCATCTACCATCAGACTCTAGAACTCTCTTCCTACTTCTGTCTTCCAATTCTTATGACCTATCTTCCTTCAAAAAGCGGATCTATCGTCATCTCAGTGACTTAATCCTCCATAAGTCTAGGTCCACTGTACTTTGACTGCTTTTTCTGTCTGTCGTTTTCCTTTGTGTAACATTACCTCACCTCTGTCTTGTCCATAACCTTTTTCTCTCCCTTCGACTTGGTGTTTTCACGTGCCCGGGCCTTTATTGATGAGGGCAGTATTTGAATGACCAGGTGTCACACTCAAAGTATATATATATATATATATATATATATATATATATATATATATATATATATATATATATATATATATATATATATATATATATATATATATATATATATATATATATATATATATATATATATATATATATATATATATATATATATATATATATATATATATATATATATATATATATATATATATATATATATATATATATATATATATATATATATATATATATATATATATATATATATATATATATATATATATATATATATATATATATATATATATATATATATATATATATATATATATATATATATATATATATATATATATATATATATATATATATATATATATATATATATATATATATATATATATATATATATATATATATATATATATATATATATATATATATATATATATATATATATATATATATATATATATATATATATATATATATATATATATATATATATATATATATATATATATATATATATATATATATATATATATATATATATATATATATATATATATATATATATATATATATATATATATATATATATATATATATATATATATATATATATATATATATATATATATATATATATATATATATATATATATATATATATATATATATATATATATATATATATATATATATATATATATATATATATATATATATATATATATATATATATATATATATATATATATATATATATATATATATATATATATATATATATATATATATATA
>JAXCGZ010012731.1:12500-15000 GCA_037179515.1 Halocaridina rubra
TCACTCCTTTCAATGCACCCAACACTTTACATCCTTCATTCACTCTGTGACACACATCTGCTTCCACTCCACCATTTGCAGCTATAACCGAGCCTAAATACTTAAACTGATTAACCTCCTCAAGTGTCTCTCCATTCAACATAACATTCAATCCAGCGCCATCCTCATTTCTTGTACACCTCATAACCTTACTCTTTCCCACATTCACTCGCAGCTTCCTTCTCTCACACACCATTCCAAATTCTGACACTAACTGACACAGCTTTTCCTCTGAATCTGCCACCACCACAGTATCATCTGCAAACAGCAACTGATTCAGCTCCCACTCGTTATCATCCCCATCTACCATTCTCAAACCTCGACCATGCACTCGCTCATTCACCTCTCTTACAACTCCATCAATATACAAATTGAACAGCCATGGTGACATCACACATCCCTGTCTCAGTCCCACACTCACTGGAAACCACTCACTCACTTCATTCCCTACCCTAACACAAGCTCTACTACCCTCATACAAACTCTTCACTGCATGCAACAATTTACCATTTATTCCATATAATCTCAAAACATTCCACATAGCCTCTCTATCAACTCTATCATATGCTTTCTCCAGATCCAAAAATGCAAAATACACATCCTTACCCTTTGCTAAATATTTCTCACATAACTGCCTAACTATAAAAATCTGATCTATACAACCTCTACCTCTCCTAAAACCACCCTGCACTTCCGCGATCACATATTCTGTCTTATCCCTAATCCTATTAACCAGTATCCTACCATACACTTTTCCTACCACACTCAACAAACTTATACCCCTAAAATTACTGCATTCATACATATCTCCCTTACCTTTGTATAGGGGCACTATACAGGCAATCACCCAATCCACTGGCACCAATGACAACATAAAGCATATATTAAACACTCTCACTAACCATTCCAATGCAGTCACACCCCCTTCTATCAACATCTCCGCTCTCACACCATCCATTCCAGGTGCTCTACCTGCTTTCGCTTCATACAATGCCCTTTTCACCTCCTCTCTTGTAATCTCTCTCTCATTTTCATCTCCCATTACTGGCACTTGAACCCCTCCCACTGCCACTATAGCTGCCTCTCTATCTTCCTCAACATTCAGCAAGCACTCAAGATATTCTGCCCATCTTTTCCTTGCATCGTTCCCTCTTAACATCTGTCCATTCACATCTTTCACTGTCTCTTCCATCCTCGATCCACCCTTCCTTGCTCTCTTCACTTCTTTCCAAAACTTCTTTTTATTCTCCTCATATGACCTACTAAAATCCTGTCCCCACCTAACATTTGCCAACCTCTTCTCTTCCTCTACCTTGCACTTGGTTTCCACATTTTTCTTCCTATATCTTTCATACTTCTCCCTACTTTTACACTGCAGCCATTCCTCAAAAGCCCTCTTTTTCTCTTCCACCTTCATTTTCACCCTTTCATTCCACCACTCGCTGCCCCTCCTCATGCCACCTCCAACAAACCTCTTTCCACACACATCACTTGCATGTCCCACAAAACATTCTTTCATCAACCCCCATTCCTCCCCTAACTCCCCAACTTCTCTTTCTTTCACCCTGTCATATGCCACTCTCAACCTGTCCTGATATTCCTGTCTCTTCTCTGGCTTTTTCAACTCTTCCACCTTCACTATTTCCCTTCTACATTCCCCCACACTATTTCCCCACTCTTTTTCTACTACCACTTTTGCTTCAACCAAAAAATGATCAGACATCCCAGCAGCCACACCCCTGAATGCATGTACATCTTTCACTCTACCAATCATGCTCTTTGCTACCAACACATAATCCATCAATGCTCTTTCTTTCACTCTTCCATTTGCCACTCTCATCCATGTATACTTATTTATTAACTTCTTCTTAAATAAACTATTACCTATCACCAACTCTTGCTCCACACACATATCAAACAGTCTCTCGCCACTCTCATTCCCACCTGGTACCCCATACTTTCCTACAACATCTTCTATCTCTCCATCACCCACTCTGGCATTCAAGTCACACAACACAACTACATAGTTCCTTCTACTCAGACCATCCACACATCTAGTTAACTCATTCCAGAATTCATCCCGCTCTTCCTCACTTCTCTCACATCCTGGCCCATACGCACTAACAAAAGCCCAACATTCCCTTCCTATCCTAGCCCTCACCCACATCAGCCTAGATGACACTTCTTTCCATTCCACTACCTGATTTACCATCCATTCACTCAGCAATAATGCCACACCTTCTCTCGCTCTCCCCCTTTCAACCCCAGACACCCTACCCGTCACATCACCAAATGCCACTTCTCCTTTTCCTTTCATCTTCGTCTCACACAATGCCAATACATCCATCCTCCTCTTACCAAACATATATCCAATCTCACATCTTTTACTCTCTATCGTACTACAACCACGCACATTTAGACACCCCAAAACTAGAGTTTGGGAAGAAATTATTCTCCCCTC
>JAXCGZ010012732.1:0-17128 GCA_037179515.1 Halocaridina rubra
TTTAGGTGTCATACATTAGTCCTATAAATTGTTCTTTTATTTTTTTTTATTGATAATTTTCCTAAGTGTTATTTTAGATTTAGTAACATTTTAAATTGTTATTAAAGTATAAACGTAAATGTATGAGTTTGAAGTTTATAAAATTATATATATTTTTAAAGCGTTTTATTCTGAGGTGGATGTGTGGGGTGACGAGGGAGGACAGGATACGAAATGACCGGATCAGAGGTACAGTGAAGGTGGTGGAGGCGTCGGCGAAAGCGCAGGAGAGGAGATTACAGTGGTTCGGTCATGTGAAGAGGAGAGAAGAAGACTACGTAGGTGTTGGAGTGATGGAGATGGACGTGCAGGGCAGACGTAGACGAGGAAGACCTAAACTACGGTGGAAGGACCGACTGAAGGAGGATCTCAGAGAGAGACAGCTGGGGGAGGAGCAAGTGATGGACCGGAACCAGTGGAGACGACTAGTGAAGAGATGCGACCCCATATGAAAATGGGAACGCAAATAGAGGAAGAAGAAGAAGAAGAAAGCGTTTTTAACACTATTAGTTTGAATCTTAAATGAGTTGATCTTGCTTCAAGTCTTAATGTCTTAGTTTTATGCAGTTCCTTTTAGTTTATTATAATGACTGTTCACTAGAATGTATTTGTTTTTATTATTGTATATTTTCATATCTATTTTAAGTTGTTATATTGAATTGTAAGGTAACGATAGTATAATGGAATCTTACTAATGAATATGTATTGATGGTTGTTTTAGCTAGCGTCTGCTTTTACCTTATAGTCTGTATATATTAAAATTTCTGTAAGAATAACCAATGTATTATTGAAAATAAATTATTATTATTATTATTATTATTATTATTATTATTATTATTATTATTATTATTATTATTATTATTATTATTATTATTATTATTATTATTATTCTCTATCTTTATCCTTTTGCATTCCTATTTCTCTCTCAGCAATCGAACTTCGATATCTTTAAGTCTTGAACCTTTTAAATGGAAATCTCATGTTGAGATAAATCGCCATAATCGGCCCTTCTTCATCCTTTCGCCCTCCTCCTCCTCCTCCTCCTCCTCCGTTCTCCTCCGCGTCCTTCCCCTCCTCGTTCCCCTCCTCCTCCTTCCCCTCCTCTTCCTCTTCATCTTCCCCCTGCTTCTCCTCCTTCCCCCTCTTCCTAATTCTCCTCTTCCACCCTGATTTTCTCTCCTCTTAGCTGTTGATAATGATTGTTATTATAAGACTAACAATAGGGCTCCGTTGATTATTGATAGAGTGCTCGAGTTGGAAAGCGACTGACGCGGGTTTGATCCCCCTGTGGGGTGTTTGGAAAGGTATCCATCCTTAGTACCCAAGTTCCAGTATGTCAATGTTCACCCCTCGTTCAACACGGAAATAATAATAATAATAATAATAATAATAATAGTTGTTCCGGTTTTACGTCACAGACTCCCTTTTCTACCAAGGGCTAGGACGGCTGCCTTCTTGCGACGGACTGGTTTTGGCAAATGTAATCGTTACCCTGAGTGTATGCCCTTACTAACCTCAGTCCTTGACGGGGCGCGAAACCTCGACCTGCCGACATAGAGTTGCGGACGCTACCATTTAGCCACGGAGACTACAATTATAATAATAATAATAATAATAATAATAATAATAATAATAATAATAATAATAATAATAATAATAATAATAATAATAATAATGATAATAATAATAATAATAATAATAATAATAATAATAATAATAATAATAATAATAATAATAATAATAATAATAATAATAATAATAACATCAGCAGTAGTAGTAGTTGTTGTAAAAGACAACGTATCCTTTTGTAAATATTTATAGTGAAAACTTCAAATTAGTTTGTAATTGCCTAATTGTTCTTACGGGAAAGAACACCAAGCTTGTAACTTCTCGTCTCCTGATCGGTTCCATTTTGTACTTAGTGATACTTATCATACTTGTCCTTAAAACAATGGATTAAGTTAGCATATATATATATATATATATATATATATATATATATATATATATATATATATATATATATATATATATATATATATATATATATATATATATATATATATATATATATATATATATATATATACATATACATATATATATATATATATATATATATATATATATATATATATATATATATATATATATATATATATATATATATATATATATATATATATATATATATATATATATAGATATATATATATATATATATATATATATATATATATATATATATATATATATATATATATATATATATATATATATATCATTTCCTCATGTTCTTTTGTACCTGTCAAAAGAGGAAAACTGCAAATAAAATAGGGTATTTTAGTCACAATTGTCTCCGTTTTCTTTCATGACTTATAGAAGAAAACTGAGAATGAGATGGGTGGCTCATGTATTTATACATTCCCCACCCTTGTTAAGCATTACTCCATTCAGAATATGAAATAAACCTATACAATGTACAAAAAAGTGTAGATGCAGTACAGTATAAGACATGATTATGATCTTCATCCATAATTAAGCAAATATCACTTCAAGTTATTTCAATAATCTATGGGAGAGTGTTTATTTACCTCAAATTTCAGAATATTTATTTTTTTTTACTTAGAAATAGTTTCTAGGTTTAGGCAAAAAATCTTTATCATATTATCTTGACAGTCTACTTAACAATATATTCATTAATTTTGCCTTAATATCAGTATTAAATGTATGTCTTCTTCTTTTTTATGTTATTATATAATATATAATAAGAATATCCTTTAACCATATTGCACGAAGATTTATATATATATATATATATATATATATATATATATATATATATATATATATATATATATATATATATATATATATATATATATATATATATATATATATATATATATATATATATATATATATATATATATATTATTATTATTATTATTATTATTATTATTATTATTATTATTATTATTATTATTATTATTATTATTATTATTATTTTAAGAATCACATTCTCTCCTGTTAGTTCTAGAACTTAATAATCTGGAACAAATCTTTTAATCCTTCCAAGTGAACATAATAATCCTCACTGTACTGCCTAATTGCCTACTCAAGTGCCGTATGCACTTGGACGTTGGCCAACAAGCAACTCCACTTCTTTCTCTTTTCTGCCATTCTGATCAAATTTGTCGGCATCTCACTTTCCTAGCATTGATCAGACTAATCCGTCTTTACCCCCCACCCCACTCCCTGTAATGCTCTTTTTTTACGTCTCACTTTCACTCTCTTTTTTCCCACTGTAGCGTTGAATTCCAAACTGATTCTCTCTTAAAACATGTCCTGAAAATGTAATTGACTTTCAGATCAGTGTCATTCATTCGCTTGTTTTCCTTCTTTGCAGTGTTTTTGCTCCTTAGAGTTGTGTTCCATCCTCAGCATCCTTCTCTATTGCCACATCTCTGCTACCTGAATTCACCTCTCTACCTTCCCGCTAATAGTCGAGGATTCGCTTCCATACAGCAATGCTGATCAGAATTAGCACTTCGCCATCATTTTCCTTGTGGTTATCGACAACTTTCTTATATTCCCTATATTTTTTTCTTTTCTCCTGATTCTTTGAAGTAAGCAAGTGTACTTGTCTTTTCATTGTGCACATCTTTCAAATCTTATGTTAGTTATTTCATATTATAAATATAGTTTTTGTTCACCGATTAAATATATTTACTATTCATTTTCTTGTTTCTCTTGACTGTTTGGAGTTGGCAACTGTGTTTACATTAACTCTGATTTTTTTTATTCGAGTTTCATGTTACTTAGTTATTAATCATTTGAAGGCTGAAGGTTTGTTTTAATTTCCCGCTATTAAGTATCATTAATATGACAAGTAGAAGAATATTAGACTACCAAGAATTTCATGGCTTACCTTTGTAAGGTTTTGTGTTCAAACTGTTTTCCAAAACTAGTGTTATTCTCTTCCATTCTCGCTATTAAAAGCTATTTTAAATGTCATATTAATTACTCGTTTGTGATTACCTAATTGTGATTACCTAATTGTGTTTACGGGAAAGAGCCCAAAGCTCGTATCTTCCCGTCTCCTGATCGGTTCCATTTTAGACTTAGTGATTCTTATCATACCTGTCCTTAAAACTATGGATTGAGATAGCATTAACTACCTCCTCGCTTAGCCAATTCCAATTATCAACTACTCTTACACTGAAAAAGTACTTTCTTACATCCTGCAAAGAAGTTTTCTTACGAAGCTTCAAACTATGACCTCTAGTTCTAGAGCCAGCCATATCAAAATATCGATCGTGTATATGAACTTTTGACAAATATATCTTACTTCTGGAAAAATCCCCATCTCCTGCTCTCTTTTTGAGTTATCATTCTCCAGACTCGAGAATCTTATTTTAGAAATGTCAAAGCAGTTTTTATTGACAATAATCCTCTGTCAGTTGACTACAATCCATGCCAGTTCGTCATTTCATCGTGACCTCGCAGAGATTCCTTGAGGAAAGTCATCAATACTTTTCTTTCTAAGTTCTGCAAGAAACGCATATCGTCGGGGGAAGGGATCTCGTGGTTTGGAAGCGGAGGCCGAATCCTTCCGAAGCCGCTTGGAAATTGGAAAACAATACCTGGAATTATCTTCCTCTCCTGACGTTTGCAAAGGATTCTCCTCCACTCCTTCGCCATGTCGCTCTTTATCATCTCTCACCTCCTCATTCTTTATTATCTATTCTTCCTCTTCTGCTTTATCATCCTCTTCTTCAACCTTCTTTTCAGTACTCTTTTCTCTTTTGATATTTCGCCTTCCTTCTCTTCTCCTTGCCTCCTTCACTGCCATTTCTTCTTCTCTTTCTTCTTCTTTCGAATTACTCTTTATTTTTCTCCCTTCCTACTGCTGAACTTCATGTCATTGCATATAAGAATAATGGTTTTTATAGAAATTTTTGTTATGGCCAAAGTATCCCTGTGGTATTGAAAATAGCCAGACCTCCTTCTAGTTTGACTTGAAGGTTATATCCCCAGCTCCCCACCACTGCTCCGCCCGCCAAACTTTATTTAAAGGGGATGAGATATCAGCTGTTCATTGTCATGTTTGTCCTGAACACCTTAAAAAAAAAAAATACTATAATAACTACTCTTCCTCACATTCATCTTCTTTCAACATTGTATAAGCCAATACCCCGCATGATAAATATTTCTATTAACTACATAAAAAAATACATCTCTAAACAATTACAGTAGGTTAGGTTTGATTAAGTTAGAGTGATTGAGGTAGTGCCTTGGCGATGTATGGAAGGGGATAATGGGTTGTCTGTACTGCAAGGATGCTATGATGTGCCATTATCACAATTAGCCCATAGGCATGTACTAATTAAAATCAGTTAATAACCTCCTTTCCTCAGCTTTCTTTCTGTAAATACTTTTTGTGAATTAATATTTTATAAGAGAAGTAAATAATTTAAATGACATTATTCACGGGTTAGGTTAGCCTACATTAGATAGGTTAATATCTTTGCTGAGGAATGAGACCGTGGAAGATGTCTTGAAAGTTTGTGTGTTGTAAATATTCCATTTTATCGTGGAACGGGTCATGGTGGACCCAGTGGTTTCCATGATCTAAACACATCAAAACCTAACCGACCTGTTTGCTATTATCACAATTATATTTTTTAATTCCTATTTTAAATTATTATTTTACATGACAATACAACTGCTCCACATTGTCCTCACCGATTCACGGCATGTTTGCAGAGTCTGAAATGCATATTTGTTTTCCTCCGTCGAGTGATCGGATATCTGGGGAATTCCCAAGAGAATCTGCTCCCTCAGCATTTCAGAACCCCTGAATTTAAGTTCCTGTCATTGATATCCGTTGTTCAGTGATTTCTGTAAAATGTCTTTCGATTTATAGAGAGTGGAAACATCCATAGGGGTAGGATGAATGGTGGGCTCAAGGAAATAAAATAAAGAAATTGCTTCACCTTTTGTGTGTGATTACCTAATTGTGATTACCTAATTATGTTTACGGGAAAGAGCCCAAAGCTCGTATCTTCCCGTCTCCTGGTCGGTTCCATCTTATACTTAGTGATACTTATCATACCTGTCCTTAAAACTATGGATTGAGATAGCATTAACTACCTCCTCGCTTAGCCAATTCCAGTTATCAACTACTCTTACACTGTGTGTGTGTGTGTGTGTGTGTGTGTATTTACATAATTTACCTATTTGTCTTTATTTAATGATGAGGCATCTTGATATTCTTAATCTTGCTCCAGGGGTTGCCAAGTGTGTGTGTGTGTGTGAATGAGAGAGCGAAAGAAAGAGTAGTAGTAGTAGTAGAAGTAGTAGTAGAAGAGTAGTAGTAGTAATCACAAGTATCGCCCACTTTAGCTCCAGAGAATGTTTTGATCTTTCACTCTCATGGGGTGAGAAGTTACCTCATTGGAGCACGTCCTTTGATCCCAATGTGACTTAGGGCAATTTAAAGCAAAGTCAAGGAGAACTATGTCTCTATTTCTCATTTGCTGCGATCAAGTCTGCGTCTTGATTCGCAAGTTAAGTCCATCATGACTCCTGTCATCTCAAAGCAAAATTATAGAGACCTTATTCTTGGAAGTGATTTTTTTTTCATATATTTTCAAATTATATATTTTCTATACGAAATCTTTGTTTTATAGACTTCCTCTCAGTTACTTTGCGGAAAGAAGAGAAATTTAGAGAAGGAGAGATTGCCAGCTATTCTTTGCATTTTCCCTTTTATTATGCCTCCTACAGCACTCGTAAAACGGCTGTAATAGTTTTCAATTCAAGAGAATTATTAGAATAAGGTCAATAACGACAATAACAGAAGCAGTAATAATAACGACGACGACAACAACAACAACATCAATAATAATAATAATAATAATAATAATAATAATAATAATAATAATAATAATAATAATATTAATGATAATAATAATAATAATAATAATAACAATAATAATAATAATAATAATAATAATAATACTAATAATAATAATAATAATAATAATAATAATAATAATAATAATAATAATAATAATAATAATAATAATAATAATAATAATAATAATAATAATAATAATAATAATAAAGACAACACCTCTCCACCATGTAATGATATTTGGAAATAGTTTTGAATTAATTACTCAAGTTTCTCATAATCGCCAACAAAGTTCTAGTCTTTCACGTGTGAAAGTTCTTAGTAATGATGCAAATCTCAGTTCTGCAAAACTTCAAAGCTGAAAAAAAAATCTCAGTGGTTAATTAACAAATATAAGTTCCCTCGTCAGCTGGAATTAGTCAAACTTTATAGTTAATATTTGTGGGAATTATGCCGTGTATGCCTTACTTGAAGAAGGAATTGGGATCGTTGATGTTTGTGATGTTTCGAAAATAATTATAGTTATTTTTTTTTTTTTTGCCTTGGGGAAGAAAGGGACTGTATGTAACTTCCTGAATTGATAAGTATTATTTTTTTCTTTACTTCTAGAATTGGTACAATGTCATAATTATGTAATATTTTATAATATTAAGGCTTATATTGACCTGAGGAATTTACTTGCAAATTTGACAGTATTCTGCATTTAGTTATGTAATATATTATCATTTTAATCACTACAGACAAGTTCTTCTTCCTTTTAGAAGAAAGATAATAATTTTATATACTCAATATGTATTACGATTGTCCTTTAATTTTACATGGAAGAGAAGTGCACTACTTACAGCTCTGTCATCAGATATTACAAGGTCATTTCCTATTTTGTCTGTGACTGAAACTCTTTCATAAGGCAGATGAACTTCTTATAAACAATATTGTGACCTTTTCTTTACCTTTTTAGTTTCCGTTTGTTGTAATCATTGCATATCCAGATGGTATATTAGCAACATTAAAATATTCAACAGTTTTACTTATTGGACCTATTTCCAGTGGATACCCACTTCCTGGGCATCAGATGTAATGTCAGATTAATATTTGACTTTCCTGTAGCAGAGCTGGTATTTAGAGTTTTTTTTTTTTACACACAGACACACACACACACATACACACACATCTTGTTTGGATAGAAAAATTCTCCATCTTATCGTCTCATTTGCGAGATTAAAATGGTTAAAGTCATGAGCAAAAATTCTTACTATCAGTATCTTGGTCTTGTTAAATGCATAGCTTTAATTTTCGCGATATTTTGGAGGAGTTAAATTATTTGTGAGTATTATTTATGTTTGCTTTATGCAATGGTTGTGAAGTAATGGTAACTCAACTCTAATTCGGTCACTCAGTCTCCAAATTTACGCGAACTTGATATATATATATATATATATATATATATATATATATATATATATATATATATATATATATATATATATATATATATATATTAAACTAGATAAAAGGGAATAATTTCCTCCCCTTGAAGTCATTTTTTTTTCCTAAAACAGAAAAAAATACTCTTACTTGTAATGTATACATCATGTTACAAGCCAGCACCTAAGGCAACCTCTAAACTCAAGTATTAAGGAACATGTTTTTACCTGTAATAGCTTCTTAAATGTAAGTAATGTTACATTATATAAAGATAACAATATACTTGAACTTAGGATTGCTGAATCAATGTTTATACAAATAAGAAACCCAAAAGTACTCAACCAAGATGACTCATCTTTCCCGTTACTTCTAGTTTAATGACTCATTCATTTGTATATTTTCATTTCATCTCATATCTTTGTTACTTTGTATTTAATTTTGAGTTCGATTGTCCAGTTTATGTATATGTTGTACTAATTTTTATATTGTTATTTTTTTGTTAATTGTGATAATTTCTCCAAATAGAAATGCTGATAATGTCCGGATGTTATGGAGACGAAACGTTAAAAATAAAATTACATTAAAATGAAATGCATAAATGTCTCTTTATCTTCCATACTCCACTACATAACTTTACTTCGATTTCCATAACATTCTTCAGTCACAGGTATTATTCTTATAATAATAATGATAATAGTAATAATAATAATAATAATAATAATAATAATAATAATAATAATAATAATAATAATAATAATAGCAGCAACAATTATAGCAGCAATAATAATAATAGCAGCAACAACAATAATAGCAGCACCAATAATAATAGCAGCAACAATAATAAGAGAAGCAACAATAATAATAACAACAACAATAATAATAACAGCAACAATAATAGCAACAACAACAACAATAATAATAATAATAATAATAATAATAATAATAATAATAATAATAATAATAATAATAATAATAATAATAATAATAATAATAATAATAATAATAATAATAATAACCAGATATACAAATGCAATAATGAGAACGCTTTGATTGTTGGTCTCATATAATATAATTATTCTCAAAGGAAGGCCTGTTACCCAGCCAATGGGTGAGCAAGCCAGCTCAACTCGATGCCCGACCCAAGACCGGTATCATCGGATAGATTTGGTTTCAGGAAGGGCCGTAAAGCCTTGAGCTGAATCCAGTGCTAGTTTCAAAGGAGCTGTTGACAAAATGTGATCCAATTTGAACATTGGAAAGCTGCCTATAAATATGAAGAGTCAAAGGAAGGCTCATGCGTTCTGGAAGAAGTTTAACAGGAGAGAAACCGGAAATTTTGGTAAATATCCCAATAGGTTGGTTTAGGGGTAGTCATAATAAGCAGTTTTCCTTTCTCAGAAATGGCAAGTTTGAGGGATACTATCTAAGGATAGTACTATGCTTGAAAATTTCAGATGTCGCGAATTGGTTGCCCTTTTATGGCAAACAGATTATATTTTATTTTTTATGTATTCAGATAACTGTACATGGGGACGAGCACATGGGCACTCACAGTGATATTGCAGTTGTTAAACATTACAATCCATATTTGTTTATGTATAAATAAAATATTAATAGAATTTGCAATTAATTTTAAATATCATAGCAAGCAATTAAGAATAAAATATAGTGTAATAATTGATTGATGGCAGAAGAGCACTCTGTGATTATTAATTAAGAGTAATATATTATGGTTTACATGTATTAATAGCAGAAGAAAACTCTGCGATTATTGAGTAAGAGTAATATTTGTAACAGAGAGGTTCGATTATTCTCTTCATATTTCCTTATTAATTAGGTGACTGTTTGTGTGTGTTTTTATATATATATATATATATATATATATATATATATATATATATATATATATATATATATATATATATATATATATATGCGAAGAAAGGCTGATTATGTAACTATAATTAGGATTATATGAATATTAATTAGCTTCTTTTCATCACTTTCTCAAACACATTCGACAGACGACTGTAAATATATATATATATATATAATATATATATATATATATATATATATGATATATATATGTATATATATATATATATATATATATATATATATATATATATATATATATACACGCACACACACACTTGTACGGATGTATGTAATTTGAAAAAAAGAGTCATATGTGTACGACTTCCCTTTATCTGGTCGTTTCAGATTCACTAATACGTGTTAAATCTTTCAGTAAAATTAGAAACGTATATACGATTTAAGTATGTATGTATGTATATATGTATGCATGTATCGTTTAATAACTGCAAATATAATGTACATTTGCATTTAAAACAGTGTTGTGCATTATTCCAACCACGTAATCATAATGAAATACATATTTGTCAACAGATGCTCTCCAGACCTCAAAAGTCATTTCGTATTCCCGCGGCGTAGGTCGGATTTGGCCCCAAAAATCTTCCCCAAATCCCTCTTGTATGTGTTCCTTGCCCGGCCTCCATATGGGACTGGAAAAAAAAAAGTTTTTAATGCTGCCCACCGTTCATGACTTGCATGGCTATGGACCCCATGATAAAAGCGGGCTGTAATAAAACCCCCCAAAAATAAAATAAATGTGTCTAGGGAGAGGGGCTGAATATCACTCACTATTATACGGTTATTCTTGCAATTTTCGTAAATAATAGAAAGTGGTATTGAGGACATTTAACACAACTGAAATTTCATTAAACGATAATATTTGATTTTACTTTTGTTGAAATCTAAGGAATTAATTTTATTTTGAATTGTGGGATGTTTGAGTGATGCTAAGCTTTTTAAAGTAAAAATATGTACACAAAGATTAAATCTTAAACAGACTTTATGCAATTCCTAACAATTCCGTGATATGAAACTGTGAGATCTTGTGAAAATATATTAATAAAACAAGCAGACTAATAAATAACTTGACAAGTGGTAGATCAATTTGTTACACTGCTTATGAGGATGAAACCAGGATAGGAGTCTTAAGTATTCTCCTATTTTGGATGTTCGTGAATCTTTCTCTTCAGCTTTATCCCAGCTTGCCCTTGTCTGCACATGGAGTGGGGGTTGGGGGTTAAAGCTCCCTTCCTCATATTACCCCAAACCTGGCCTTCCATGGTAATTTCCACTGATGGAGGGTCGCCGCATGCATGTGACCACAGAGCGTACGTACGCAGATACGCGGAGTCACAATATAATATAGATATGATATAATTTCAATCTAATGGTGTCGGAGTGCAACCAATTTTAATCTTAAAAGACTGAAACTGTGTGTGTGTGTGTGTGTGTGTGTGTGTGTGTGTGATTACCTAATTGTGATTACCTAATTGTGTTTACGGGAAAGAGCCCAAAGCTCGTATCTTCCCGTCTCCTGATCGGTTCCATTTTTAGACTTAGTGATACTTATCATACCTGTCCTTAAAACTATGGATTGAGATAGCATTAACTACCTCCTCGCTTAGCGAATTCCAATTATCAACTACTCTTACACTGAAAAAGTATTTCCTTACATCCTGCAAACAAGTTTTCTTCCGAAGCTTCAAACTATGACCTCTAGTTCTAGAGCCAGCCATATCGAAATATCGATCCCTATCCACTCTATCATAACCATGAAGGAATTTAAAGACTGTCACCATATCCCCCCTTACTCTTCTAGCTTCGAGTGATGGCAAGTCTAATTCCCTCAGCCTCTCATCATAACCGAGATTGCGTATTTCTGGCACCAGTTTCGTGGCATGTCTTTGAACTTTTTCAAGCTTAGCTATGTGCTTTTTCAAGTGCGGATTCCAAAAGGGGGCTGCATATTCGAGTTTTGGCCTCACATAGGTTACATAAATATTTCTGAACATTTCCTTGTCCATGTGCCTGAAGGCTACCCTTACGTTTGATAAGAATGCATATGCTGCCCTTACTACGCCATTTATATGTATTTCTGGAGACAAATCTGCCAGTATGTTTACTCCTAGATCTCTCTCATTTTCTGTCTCTTGAAGTTGTACTCCAGACACACGAGTGTGTGTGTGTGTGTGTGTGTGTGTGTGTGTGTGTGTGTGTGGTGTGTGTGTGTGAATTGTACAATCAAGGTAAACATACTGTCATTATCTAGAAGACTGGTATTAAACAACTATCTTGCAGGGAGAGGGTCTCTCTCTCTCTCTCTCTCTCTCTCTCTCTCTCTCTCTCTCTCTCTCTCTCTCTCTCTCTCTCTCTCCCATAACGTCACGTTTTAAAATATACTGCAAGTGTGCTCATGAGCATCATGAGCACACATCAAGGGAGGATCCCGCCGAGGTAATCCTTCACCCAAAAGATTGGAAGATTTCAACTTGTATTGTCTCATTCGTATTTCCAAGAGGCTCTTGCGAAGAGATGCTGTACGTATCACTTCATCTTATTTAATTTCTATCGTCTTCCATAGTCGTAAGGAAAGGTGTCTTAAGGAAAGTTGTTATGATATTAGGCCTCTCACATAGACGCCAAGAGCCGCTAGAGGGCAGAGTGCTTAACCTAAAAAAAAAAAAAAACACCAGGGAGTAGAGGGCATACACAGAGCACGTCAGTTAGGAGTTAGACCCTGCTGTGGGCAGAACTACGATCGAAACCAAAAGTTTTCCCAACTGACGCGCTCTGTGGATGCTCTCTACCAGAAGTTTCCCCCTCAGGGGAAAACTTCTGGTTTAGATCGTAGTTCTGCCCACAGCAAGGTCTAACTCTTAACTGACGCACTCTGTGTATGCTCTCTACCCCCTGGTGTTTTTTTTTTTTTTTTTTTTAGGTTAAGCACTCTGCCCTCTAGCGGCTCTTGGCGTCTATGTGAGAGGCCTAATATCATAACTTTCCTTACGACACCTTTCCTTACGACACCATTTTTAATAACTTGTTCTAAGTGTGGCGTTTAAATCTTGATCTTTATTTATTTGTTTATTTATTTATTTATTTATTTATTTATTTATTTATTTATTTATTTATTTATTAGTTTATTTATTATTTGTATATATTTGTATATTGTATATATTTAAGCGAGGCTCTTGCTTTCTCTATTACTCACGATCTGGAGCAAATTATCAAACATCCTACTCGCGTTCCTGATCGTCACGAACATGCTGCAAACACTCTTGACCTATTTTTTACTTCTAACCCTTCAAAGTACTCTTATTCTGTGCTTTCCCCTCTTGGTAAATCTGACCACTCCATGATCTCTGTCTCTTCCATTTTCGCTCCCCCACTACCAATCCCTCCTGCTCAACGCCGCCTTTGGCACTTCGAGCGAACCCAATATGAAAATTTGCGTAACTTTCTCTTTGACTTCCCATGGGATGACTACTGCTTTCGGTCCCGCAACCCTGATCGGGTAGCTGTAAAAGTTGCCGAGATCATGACCACGGGAATGGAGGCGTACATCCCCTCTACTACAAAAACTTTCTCTCCCCCTAAACCTTGGTTGGACCGTGCCTGCTCCATGGCTATCCAGGCTAGGAATCAGGCTCACCAATCCTACCAAGCCTCTCCTTCCGATTTAACTCGGTCTGCTTTTATTATAGCTAGGAATCGCTGTACAGCTCAGATTCGAAGGTCTAAGGCTTCCTTTATAAGAAGGAAAGTTGATGACCTTAACTCCTCTCCCACTGACAAATGCTTCTGGTCCTTAGCCAAAAACCTCTCCAAAAACTTCTGTAACTCAAGCTTTCCCCCTCTCATTCGTTCTAATGGTTCTATAGCTTGCTCTCCCACTGACAAAGCCACTCTCTTTGGCTCTCATTTTTCTGCCAACTCTTCTATCAACGATTCCAACGCACCTGTTCCTCATTCTTTTCCCCTTTCTAACCCTATGCCCTCCCTTATCCTTTCTTCACGCAAAGTTCATAAGGTTCTTCGCTCACTAAAGACAAACAAGGCATCTGGTCCCGATGGTATCCCTACTAGGTTCCTTAAGGAGTTTGCAGATGAACTGGCTCCTGTGCTTTGCCGTCTTTTTCGCCTCATTCTGTCAACCAGTATCTATCCTTCATCTTGGAAGCATGCTCTAGTTCAACCTGTTCCTAAGAAGGGTGACCGCTCTATTCCCTCTAACTACCGACCTATTGCTCTAACCTCCTCTATTGCTAAAGTTTTCGAAACTTTGCTCAATGCTCACTTCTTGAAACGCCTTGAATCTAACTCACTTATCTCCGAGCACCAGTACGGCTTCCGCAAGGCAAGATCCACTGGTGATCTCCTGTCCTATCTTACTCATGTATGGTCATCTTCTCTGAGGAACTATGGGGAATCCTTTGTCGTCGCCCTTGATATCTCTAAGGCTTTTGACAGAGTCTGGCACAAGGCTCTGTTGGCCAAACTCCCTGCCTATGGCTTTACCCCTTCTTTCTGTTCTCTGATTTCCAGTTTTCTTACTGACCGTTCTATATCTGTGGTTGTTGATGGCGCGACATCTAGCCCTTTCTCTGTTTCCAGTGGTGTTCCACAGGGCTCTGTTCTTTCACCTACTCTCTTCCTTCTCTTCATCAATGATCTTCTACAATCCCCATCTTCCTCTCTTCTTCATGCCTTTGCCGATGATTCTACCCTTCACTTTTCCTCTGCCTTTTCTTCACAACCTTCATCTGTTACTCGTAATCAATCTCGTATCACTCTTTCTTCTACTCTTAACTCCGATTTGCAGAGAGTATCTGAATGGGGCACTCAAAATTTAGTTAAATTCAATGCCTCCAAGACACAGTTTCTGGCTATCTCTTTATCTTCTTCTCCTCCTGATAACCCTATTGTCTTCGAAACTAATGAAATTTACCCTCTTAACTCTATCAATATATTAGGAATCCATATAGCCTCTAACTTGTCTTGGAGGAATCACATAATCCAAATTTCTAAATCTTCATCCAAAAAATTGGGGGTTTTGTTTCGGTTTCGTTATTACTTTTCCTCATTGCAGTTACTTAAAATTTACAAAGGTCTTATCCGCCCCTGCTTAGAATACTGCTCACACATCTGGGGTGCTTCTTCCTTTACTTATCTTCTTGATAGGGTTGAATCTAAGGCAGTCAGACTCATTAATGATCCTTCTCTTACTTCTAACCTGGATTCTCTCTCTCTTCGCCGTAAGGTATCTTCCCTTTCGCTTTTCTATCGCTACTACTTCCATCGCTGCTCTGATGAGTTGGCGAGTTGCATCCCTCCTCCACTGCCGAGGCCGCGTAACACTCGCCAAGCGGCCTCATCTCACAGGTACTGTGTGGAGATTTGTAGCTCGCGGATTGGTCGGTGCAGCGACTGCTTCTTCCCATCTACCTCCAGACTCTGGAACTCTCTTCCTCCTTCTGTCTTTCCTAATTCTTATGACCTTTCATCCTTCAAAAAGCAGATCTATCGTCATCTCAGAGCCTAGTCCTCCATATCTCTGGGTCCTCCTTACTTTGACTGTTTTTTTCTGTCTGTCGTTTACCTTTGTGTGACATTACCTCATCTCTGCCTTGCCCTTAACCTTTCTCTTTTCCTTCATCTTGGTATTTTCTCGTGCCCGGGCCTTTGTTGATGAGGGTAGTTTCTGCCTGTCCCGGTGTCACACTCTTAAAAAAAAATAATAAATTATATACCCTCGTGAATTGAATAAGATGGACAATTTAAATTGGATAATAAAATTCGTGTGTATGTATGTATGTATGTATGTATGTATAATTTTTGTTGTTGCCATTATTTTGTTAATTTGTTATTAGTTACTTATTGATACACTTGTTCGTGTCTTTATATCCTTATTTAATTGTTTGTCTATTATTTACTTATTCATCTATTTAAGAAACTCGACAGACAACTTCATTATCATAAAACTAGGGAAGGATATGATTTTTTCCTCATATTACCATGTAAATAAATAAATAAATACATAAATAAATAAATAAATGACTTAATAAAAACGAGGGAAAGAGGATTTTACTCTAAACCTTTCATTTCACCTCTGGATGTTCGCGCTTACGACCAGGTCGTAACTGTGTTCTTAAATCCTCTCGTAACATGTGCATGATGCAGCGACGGAACGTAATTGCAAAGTAAGATAGTCTTTACGTTTCTACGTGAGTGACGTTGGACGGCTGCATTAACGAAATATTTTTATCTTTATTTTCTTTATGTCAGTTCTTTCTTACTTTCATTTTTACTGTTAATAAATAGTACGAGAGGTGAAAGTATATGTATGTATGTATGTATGTATGTATGTACTTGTATGATATTATATTTCTTTATGTTTATGCTAATGTATATATGGCTGAATTGTACGTGGGTATTTGTATGAATGTATGTATTTACCTAATTATGTTCAAGGGAAAGAGCCCTACACCTGTAACTCCCCGTCTTCGGGTCGGTTTAATTTTTTACTCATTAGCACTTCATATGTTTCCTCACTTAGGGAATTCCAATTATTAGCCATTGTTTTAGTAAAAATGTTGCTTTACATTCTACAAAAATGTTTTCTTACGTAGCTTCAAACTATGACCTCTAGTTTTAAAGCCATCCATATCAAAATATCGCTCCTTATCCACTCTGTTAAAATTATGATGGAATTTAAAAACCGTTACCCTATCCCCCTCGTTCTTCTAGCTTCGAGTGATGGTAAGTCTGATTTCTTCAGCCTTTCTTCATAACTGAGATTGAGTATCTCTGCCACCAGCTTCGTGGCATGTTTTAAGCAGTCCCGAATTTATTTATATTCTTTTT
>JAXCGZ010012733.1:0-17088 GCA_037179515.1 Halocaridina rubra
GTATACCGTATTTATCTTGCTAATTCTTCATATGTTGAGGATAAAGTGTTTTGAGTTATAAGTTGCAAATACCTCAAAAGGTGGCTTTGCACCCTTTTTTTCATTGCTAACAGTTCTTGATAACCAAAAGTGAATGAATACTGTACTTATCTCGTAGATTCTTCCTTTATCCTAAATAGAGTGTTTTACCATATTAATTGTTAATCAGTAATAAGCATTGCAACTTTTGTGGTTACACACAATTTAAGGAATACATACAGTACTGTATTTGTCTTGCTTATTCTTCATTTATTGTGAATATATTGTTTTCCTTTAAAACCAGTAAAGAATTAATGGTTTTGTATGCTATTATGGTAGCATAAATATTTCTGGTTAGCTGTGAATAACCAATATATTTTCATCCAGTAAAATGACATTGGAAACTCATTATAGGTGTGCTCATGCTTTCAGTTTCCCATTATAAACAGTGTGTCATTTCTGTTTCTGAAATTGCAGTGTCCTGTATTCTACTCTGCCTGTGTGACAGAGGTAATCATCGAGTTGAGGCCAAAGTCTTGGCATACGTCCGTGGTGCCGGGAAACGAAATCGTGCTCACCACCTCCGGGATTCGAGGCAGCATTTCATAAAATTTAATTTGAGAAATTTAATTCAATTCTTTTAATGTCATTGCATTTCCAAAATTAAAAGAAAGTTGAATTCTGAGTTTCATTTAACCGACTAATGGTAATAGAGATGGGGTGTTCAAGTACAAATATCTGTCCTGTCTGTTTGTGAGCTCTTAACCGAGCTCGGTACTTTGAGTCCTCTTAGTAAAACAGAATCTTAACAACATTCTACCATCCTAAACCCCAACACCCCTTAGGTCTAATTTCACCCTTGCTAAGAAGAGGAAAAATTCTTATTCAGAGAGCCTGGTCTGAAAAGCTCTCATGGGAATACCTATTGTCAGAAGCATGCAAAGAGGAATCATCAAATTATGAAAGATCAGAACGTCAAACTGCCCAAAGCGCTGAAGAATCGTGGGTATGTTTAATCATTGATGCTAAATAGTAGCACTGATAGGGAGACCCCCCCTTTTTCTTTTTTGGAGGGGCCCAGGATGTCTTGAATATATTTCAAGACAGTTTATTTCTTCGTACATATGTAACTGTGGATTTGCATGATAGTTTTGTTTATTGTAGTTTAAGTGCATGTATGTAGATTTATAGACATTGTATGTATACGTATTCCTTTATATGAAGTATGTATAAGTATTTTTATGTATAGTGTATGTATGGCTCCGAAGTCGAGAGCAAAATCTGCTTTGGTAGGCTTTCTGCCAATCAGTCTTTTAGCGCGTCATGATAACGTTGATTACTTTGTGTAAACAGAGAGTTTTTCGCAATTATAGCTCATGTTTACTGTGTTTATTGACAGTACTTATAAGTTCGTTAATGAGTAATTAGTTGCTCTCGTGAGGCACTACGAGACACTCAAGTAGAAGAACGTGGTAGAGATACGTGATCTGAAGATATTCAAGTTTGATTCGGAGTCCCGTGATTGCTGACGACATTTGGGTTTTCCGGATAGATGAGTACAGATTCAATTTATTTTTAACAATGTTTATGACTACTTGTGAGGACAGAATGAGCTCATTTAATTGAATACTCGTAGGTAGAATGTATGTTGGAAAATTTATTATTCTGTATGAGGAAGTTTTGCTTTAAGGTGAGGAGTGTTTATTTAATCATTCACATATCAACAGTTCACAAACCCCCTTATAATATATTTGCATGTATGTCTATGCATGTAATATTAATTATATTTTATTGGTAGAGGATTTTAGTTTTGAGATCGCTTGTAGGCCTCTACCGAAACCGTGTCAGGATTTCCGAATGTAGGGGGTTATAAGATCGAAGGGTAATAACACATAGGAAATGCTCCACAATTCTAGTCTGAACAGATAGTTTACAATCCATTTTCTTAAAATTCTCCTTAAATATTCTTACACCCCTTTCTGCAAGACCATTAGTGCTAGGGTTGTAAGGTGCTCCATAACAGTGAGTAATACCATTTTTCTTAAGAAATCCTGAATCTCTTTGGATGTAAAACAAGTAGCATTGTCCGACACAATGATATCTGGAATATCAAAATTTGCAAAAGAGGTTCTTAATCATTGTATAGTACCCTCTGAAGTAATATTCTTTCATGGAAATACATCAATGAATTTAGAATAGGCATCAATAATAATAAAAAAATTGATAATTATCAATAGGTCCACAGTAGTCAACATGCAAACATAACCAAGGTATATCCACAGTAGGCCTTGACAAGGGAGGTACGACCTTAGGTTTAAGATTGGTAACACAAAATGCACAATATGATGTCACTTGATTAATATCTTGGTCCATACTGGGCCAATATACAGAATACCTTGCTTCTGCTTTCATGGCAACAATTTCCTTGTGACCATCATGAAGTATATCTATAACTCGTTTTCTTAGGATTTCAAGAACAACTATATGATTCCTATACAGTAAGACATCTTCATACAAAGAAAGATCCTGCTTAATTCTAAAAAAGGTAGTAAACAATCTTCCAAATATTTTACATTGGGAAAACCATTTTTCATAAATTCTCTTACTCTGCACAGCCATGTGTCCTTCTCTGTACATTCTCTTACAACTGCAAAGTCCAAAGAACCATTATTCAAAATATTTATCAAATTTACATATTCTTCTGGTACATGGACATCTTTATCTTCCCAATGTAAAGGTAACCTACTAAGAGCATCAGCAATAATATTATCTTCACCCTTTATGTGATCTATCTTAGATTTAAATGCTGAGAGAAATATTGCCCATCTTTGAATTATGGCATTTGATAAATGTGGAATTCCCTAACTAGGGTTGAAAAGATGAACTAAAGGTTTATATTCTGTTTTTATAACATACTCCTTACCCAAAAGAAAATCAGAAAACTTTTTAACACCAAAAACTATTAGCAGAGCTTCTTATCAGTCTGTGAATAATTGCTTTCTGCTTTTGACAGTTTTCTACTTTTAGTCGCAATAGTAGAAATTTTACGCTGAAATTCTTATTTGAGAACTGATCCTACTCCCATAGGACTTGCATCCACTTCTGATATCAACATATTTTAGGATTAAAATTATCTAGCATATTAGCATTTGCAAGAGCTTTATTAATAACATTAAAAGCTTTTTCATGTACAGCTGACCAATTAAACTTAAAATTTTTCAGTGTCAAATTATGCAATGGGCATAAAATAGTACTAAATTGAGGAACAAATCTATTATAATAAGTACATAATCCCCAAAATGATTTTAATGAATAAAGAGAATTTGGAATCGGAGCTTCCAAAATTGCTTCAATTTTCTTGGCATCAGGTTTAACACCATCCCTAGTCAGTATGTAGCCTAGGTATGGTACTTCTTTAGTACTAATAATACATTTTTCTTTATTTGGTTTTACATTTCTGGTTTGTAAAACTAATAACACTTTACATAACCTTTGGTCATGTTCTTTCTGAGTAGAACCAACAACAATAATATCATCTAAAAATGCGTGGACTCCATCAATATATGTCAATAATTCAGTAATAAATCTCTGAAAAATGCCAGGTCCCGATGACAAACCAAAAGCTAATCTATAAAATTTATACTGTTATGTATGTATATATTTATATAATTACTTTGTATTTTTATATAATTACTTTGTATTTTTATATTCCTTCTGTATGTCATTAGAAAGAACATCTACATTTATCGAGGTAGATATTTTCCAATGTATTAAGATTTTATAGATATTACTTAATGTTACTA
Organism: Halocaridina rubra; assembly: GCA_037179515.1. Lineage (NCBI taxonomy): Eukaryota > Metazoa > Arthropoda > Malacostraca > Decapoda > Atyidae > Halocaridina > Halocaridina rubra. The sequence continues at coordinate 3,822 of JAXCGZ010012733.1, forward strand.
CGTCACAAAGCGCTACTCTTCAGAAGCCCATCAATAAACAATGTAGACATTCTTTACTTCGTCTCATTTAAATCCTATAGCCATAGGATAACAGTTACTTGCCAATGAGAATGGATTACCATATACTTATATAGGAAGCAGGGAATAATCAGAGAGAGTACTAATGTATTATGTCACTCTACCCACAGGTAAGAGCAAGTATATATATTCGGCTTTTTGTCAGTGAGGCAACATGGCTTCAGAGAAGGTAGATCAACAGTAACAAACTTATTAGAATTTTATGATGAGGTAAGCCAAATCTTACAGGAAAGAGAGGGCTGGGCAGATTGCATATTCCTAGACTTCCAGAAAGCGTTTGACACTGTTCCACATGGGAGACTTATTAGGAAGCTGCACTCAATGGCTAGAATAGGTGGAAATGTTTTGGAATGGATAAAAACTTACTTAGAAGGAAGGGAACAGAGGGTTAGAGTAAGACACTCAGCGTCTGAATGGAGAAGAGTTAGTAGTGGAGTTCCACAGGGTTCAGTTTTAGGGCCACTTTTGTTCCTTGTATATGTAAATGACCTACCAGAGTCTGTAAATTCATTCATGAATATGTTTGCAGATGATGAAAAGATTGTGAAGAAAGTAAAAAACGAGAACAATGGTAGAGAACTTCAGGAGGATCTAAATAATCTGCATGAGTGGTCAGAAAAGTGGCTAATGAAATTCAATACTTCAAAATGTAAGGTAATGAGAATGGGTACAAGTGCAAGAAGGTCCAAGCTTGACTACTCGGTGGCTGGAGCACAACTTCAAGAGACAGAAAATGAGAAAGACCTAGGAGTAAACATACTGGCAGATTTGTCTCCAGAAATACATATAAATGGCATAGTAAGGGCAGCATATGCATTCTTATCAAATGTAAGGGTAGCCTTCAGGCACATGGACAAGGAAATGTTCAGAAATAATTATGTAATCTATGTGAGGCCAAAACTCGAATATGCAGCCCCCTTTTGGAATCCGCACTTGAAAAAGCACATAGCTAAGCTTGAAAAAGTTAAAAGACATGCCACGAAACTGGTGCAGGAAATACGCAATCTCAGTTATGATGAGAGGCTGAGGGAATTAGACTTACCATCACTCGAAGCTAGAAGAGTAAGGGGGGATATGGTGACAGTCTTTAAATTCCTTCATGCTATGATAGAGTGGATAGGGATCGATATTTTGATATGGCAGGCTCTAGAACTAGAGGTCATAGTTTGAAGCTTCGTATGAAAACTTCTTTGCAGGATGTAAGGAGGTACTTTTTCAGTGTAAGAGTAGTTGATAATTGGAATTCGCTAAGCGAGGAGGTAGTTAATGCTATCTCAATTCATAGTTGTAAGGACAGGTATGATAAGTATCACTAAGTATAAAATGGAACCAATGAGGAAACGGGAAGATACGAGCTTTGGGCTCTTTCCCGTAAGCACAATTAGGTAATTGCAATTAGGTAATCACACACTCCTTGACCTGCATAGTTTGCAAAGATATGGAGAAACTACTAAGAAAGCATATCTCTCTTCACTTGGAATCCTTCAACTTTTTGTCAGTGAAGCAACATGGCTTCAGAGAAGGTAGATCAACGGTAACGAACTTATTAGAATTTTATGATGAGGTAAGCCGAATCTTACAGGAAAGAGAGGGCTGGGCAGATTGCATATTCCTAGACTTCCAGAAATCGTTTGACAATGTTCCACATGGGAGACTTATTCGGAAGCTGCAAGCAATGGCTAGAATAGGTGGAAATGTTTTGGAATGGATAAAAGCTTAGAAGGAAGGGAACAGAGGGTTAGAGTAAGACACTCAGTGTCTGAATGGAGAATAGTTAGTAGTGGAGTTCCACAGGGTTTAGTTTTAGGGCCACTATTGTTCCTTGTATATGTAAATGACCTTCCAGAGTCTGTAAATTCATTCATGAATATGTTTGCAGATGATGCAAAGATTGTGAAGAAAGTAAAAAACGAGAACAATGGTAGAGAACTTCAGAAGGATCTAAATAATCTGCATAAGTGGTCAGAAAAGTGGCTAATGAAATTCAATGCTTCAAAATGTAAGGTAATGAGAATGGGTGCAAGTGAAAGAAGGCCCAAGCTTGACTACTCGGTGGCTGGAGTACAACTTCAAGAGACAGAAAATGAGAGGGATCTAGGAGTAAACATACTGGCAGATTTGTCTCCAGAAATGCATATAAATGGCATAGTAAGGGCAGCATATGCATTCTTATCAAATGTAAGGGTAGCCTTCAGGCACATGGACAAGGAAATGTTCAGAAATATTTATGTAACCTATGTGAGGCCAAAACTCGAATATGCAGTCCCCTTTTGGAATCCACACTTGAAAAAGCACATAGCTAAGCTTGAAAAAGTTCAAAGACATGCCACGATACTGGTGCCAGAAATACGCAATCTCAGTTATGATGAGAGGCTGATGGAATTAGACTTACCATCACTCGAAGCTAGAAGATTGAGGGGGGATAAAGTGACAGTCTTTAAATTCCTCCATGGTTATGATAGAGTGGATAGGGATCGATATTTTGATATGGCAGGTTCTAGAACTAGAGGTCATAGTTTAAAACTTCGTAAGAAAACTTCTTTGCAGGATGTAAAGATATACTTTTTCAGTGTAATAGTAGTTGATAATTGGAATTCGCTAAGCGAGGAGGTAGTTAATGCTATCTCAATCCATAGCTTTAAGGACAGGTATGATAAGTATCACTAAGTATAAAATGGAACCGATCAGGAAACGGGAAGATACAAGCTTTGAGCTATTTCCCGTATCACAATTAGGTAAGTACAATTAGGTAAGTACACACACACTTAAAGAGATAGATTGGATAAATCTTGACCCACACATTGGTGAGGACTCCTTCGGGGCAAGATTCCTAGATTGCGTATAAGGGAATTTTATACACCAATATGTTAAGGAACCAATGAGTGCCAGGGGTGGGGATGAGCATCACTACTTGATCTCGTATTCACAGATAATGTGTTGGATATTGAAAAAATTGAGTTTGAACCACCAATTGGAAAGTGACCACTGTGTGTTGTTGATGGAGTATATCATTGAAGATATTCTGCCTTAGAGTAGAGGCACTGAGGACATGAGGAGGAACTATCCGAAAGGAGATTACATCAAAATGAATGAGCTTTTTGCAGTTATTGACTTGAGAACCTTATTTTACAACAAATCTGTACAAGAAATGTATGACATCTTTTGCAAGAAATATGGGAAGATAGTAGATTGCTGCATACCTTTCACCAAAGTAGGTGTAATTCATGCCAGAGAGAAATGGTTCAATAATGAGTGTAATAAAGCTAAGGAGTGGATAGACAAATGCTGGAAAAGGTATAGGAGGAGAAAAAACATAAATGCCTGGCAAACCTACAAAAGAGCAAGAAATGACTACCTAAGTAAAAGAAGAGATGCAGAGAGAGACTATGAGAGGGACATCACCAGGAACGCTAAAGAAAATCCCAAGCTTTTCCACAGCTTTATCAGAGGAAAACTGAAGGTAAAAGAACAGGTTTTAAGTCTTAAGAGAGAGGATGGAAGCATCACTGAGATGGATGAAGAGATCTGCAAAGAATTGAACAAGGAGTTTCAGGCAGTTTTTACAGTAGAATATACCCCACCCCCTCAGATTGCAGTGATAGGAGCTCAAGGGCCGGTATTAGAGAACATCAACCTTACAGCCACAGAGGTATGCAAAGCGCTGATGGATTTAGATGTTCATAAAGCTACAGATCCTGATGACATATCCCCTCATGTGCTTAAAATATGCGCAAACTCAATATCAGTGATACTAAGTATCATATTTAAAAAGTCACTGGAGTCAGGGGAGATTCCAAGATGCTGGAAACAAGCAAAGGTGATACCTATCTTCAAAAAGGGAAGGAGGGATACGGCTCTGAACTATAGACCAGTTTCCTTGACCAGCATAGTTTGCAAAGTTATGGAGAAACTACTAAGGAAACATATCTCTCTTCACTTGGAATCCTTCAACTTTTTGTCAGTGAGGCAACATGGCTTCAGAGAAGGTAGATCAACAGTAACAAACTTATTAGAATTTTATGATGAGGTAAGCCAAATCTTACAGGAAAGAGAGGGCTGGGCAGATTGCATATTCCTAGACTTCCAGAAAGCGTTTGACACTGTTCCACATGGGAGACTTATTAGGAAGCTGCACTCAATGGCTAGAATGGGTGGAAATGTTTTGGAATGGATAAAAACTTACTTAGAAGGAAGGGAACAGAGGGTTAGAGTAAGACACTCAGTGTCTGAATGGAGAAGAATTAGTAGTGGAGTTCCACAGGGTTCAGTTTTAGGGCCACTTTTGTTCCTTGTATATGTAAATGTCCTACCAGAGTCTGTAAATTCATTCATGAATATGTTTGCAGATGATGCAAAGATTGTGAAGAAAGTAAAAAACGAGAACAATGGTAGAGAACTTCAGGAGGATCTAAATAATCTGCATGAGTGGTCAGAAAAGTGGCTAATGAAATTCAATACCTCAAAATGTAAGGTAATGAGAATGGGTACAAGTGCAAGAAGGCCCAAGCTTGACTACTCGGTGGCTGGAGTACAACTTCAAGAGACAGAAAATGAGAGAGATCTAGGAATAAACATACTGGCAGATTTGTCTCCAGAAATACATATAAATGGCATAGTAAGGGCAGCATATGCTTTCTTATCAAATGTAAGGGTAACCTTCAGGCACATGGACAAGGAAATGTTCAGAAATATTTATGTAACCTATGTGAGGCCAAAACTCGAATATGCAGCCCCCTTTTGGAATCCGCACTTGAAAAAGCACATAGCTAAGCTTGAAAAAGTTCAAAGACATGCCACGAAACTGGTGACAGAAATACGCTATCTCAGTTATGATGAGAGGCTGAGGGAATTAGACTTACCATCACTCGAAGCTAGTAGAGTGAGGGGGGATATGGTGACAGTCTTTAAATTCCTTCATGGTTATGATAGAGTGGATAGGGATCGATATTTTGATATGGCTGGCTCTAGAACTAGAGGTCATAGTTTGAAACTTCGTAAGAAAACTTCTTTGCAGGATGTAAGAAAATACTTTTTCAGTGTAAGAGTAGTTGATAATTGGAATTCGCTAAGCGAGGAGGTAGTTAACGCTATCTCAATCCATAGTTTTAAGGACAGGTATGATAAGTATTACTAAGTATAAAATGGAACCGATCAGGAGACGGGAAGATACGAGCTTTGGGCTCTTTCCCGTAAACACAATTAGGTAATCACAATTAGGTAATCATATACAAAAGAAAAAATACAGTATACGCAAATGTAAAATATGAACCAAGTCGTCATTAACATTGGCGGCTGGATTTAAAACAGTTTCAGCTATTCAACACTAAACAAAAATTTTCCGCCATGTTTTGGCTTTCAGAGTCCCACAAAGGGAAATATAAAACTACGATCAAAGAAATAATCTTCATCTTTTTCGTCTTCCATTATGAATAACGTTTGTACGCTAAAATAAACAAGTCCAGTACAGTATGAAAGACATACAAAATAAACAACACATTAGAGAAGTAATCTTTACCGACTAGTCAAATTGAGGCTAACAGCACCAGCTTCCTCATTTGAGGGTAACGACTGTCGACTTAGTAGATCAGCAAGGTCATTGTCCTTGCCATGAACATGTTAGGCAGTGAATTTGAAAAGATTCAGGTAAAGTGCCCATCTTTTCAGGCGAGGATTTAGCTTGTCTGCAGTCTGTAAATATAGGAGAGGTCGGTGGTCGGTTCTCAGTGTAAAATGTTGGCCATACAGATGGACTTCAAATTTCTTTATGGCCCAATATGCAGCTAGAGCTTCCTTCTCCACGGTGGAGTAATTTCACTATGCAGGGTGAAGCCTGCGGCTTGCATATCGCACTGGAGCTACTACTGCTGAGTTGTCTGATCGGGCTTGCAAGAGCACGGCACCCAGGCCTTCGTCTGAGGCGTTGGTCTGCAAGATAATTGGAAAATTAGGGCTTACCAGTCGTAATACTGGCTCACCCGCCAATGCTTCTCGGAGCTTGAAAAATGCTCTCTCCGCCTCATCTGTCCATTGGACAGGGGAGGTTTTACCTTGCTTTGAGGAGGTCATTTGCTGCAAAGGGGCAGCGATAGTATTAAAGTGTGGAATGAACCGTTGGTAGTAGCCGACACTACCCAGAAATGATCTCAGTTGAGTGACAGTAGCAGGTTTCTCCATATCCTTAATAGCTTGTACCCTGTCATGTAAAGGGGACACAACTCCTTCTCCAACCACATGGCCGAGATACTGCAATTGTGTGAAACCAATCTCACATTTAGAAGGCTTTCAATGAAGTCCATGCTGGTTTAGACGAGTGAGAACCTCTGCGGAGAGTCTCGAGGTGCGATGACCAATCCAACTTGGACAGGTAACGGGGCTTGGGAAAGCAACGAGAAAATATGCTCGGCATCAGCAATGGGCTCTCCATCAAAGATGGTACGGGAGTTAAGCTTACGACAGTCAAGGCAGAATCTGTGACTGCCATCTCGCTTACGCACTGCCAGTAATGGCGAACACCAAGGAGAAATGCTCTTTTCAACTATTCCGAGGCGGACACAAGTGTCAAGATTTTCCTTCAGCCATACGGACAGCTGGTGGGGAAGACCATAGGAATGCCGAAATGGCTCTGGGTCAGTCAATCTGACATGATGCTCAAGGGTAGCGGTAATGCCTGGGAGGTCGTTGAAGACGTTCTCATAGTCCTCTAATAGCTTGTTCAGCTGTTCCCGTTGACTCGGTTGCAGTCTGGAGTTAATAATGCAATTACTCACACTTTCCTTTCGGTGTGTGGGAATGGCAGGATCCTTATGGGCCTCCGGGTCTTCGCAATAAAGCTTCATCTGGTTAATGTGGTATTTCTGATTTTTGCCATCAACATTGAGCACATAATTGTCAGGGGTCACCCGGTGTACCACAGTGTACAGTCCTTTCCAGCGTAGCATTAGCTTGCGAGTATCTGTTGGGAGAAGTAACAGAGCTCGATCTCCGGGTGTCAGGGCACGACGCCAGGCACGCTTGTCAGTGAGGAGCTTGACAGTCTGCTGGTGACCCTTAATGGATAATTGTGCAGTTTTGCAAGCCCTTTTGAGATGAGACGAAAACTTCAAAATATACTCATGGACGTCCTTATCGTCATCTTCGATGGTAAGTGAATCCCAACATTCTGCCAAGAATTCCACTGGGCCTCTGACCTTATGACCATAAATCAGCTAGAAAGGCGAGTATCCAGTAGTGTCGTGGGGCGTGTCTCTGAAGGAGAAAAGTGCAGCAGGGACGTATTTGTCCCACTGCCTAGGTATATCTATCACTAGCTTGCGCAAACATCGCTTCAATGTCCCGTTATAGCGTTCGCAGGCTCCATTGATTGGGCATGATAGACACTCGTACGAATGTGCTTCATTTCTAAAAGGTTACAGAAAGCCTCAAAGTGCCTACTTGTAAACTGACTTCCATTGTCAGAAGTGACCTGCTCAGGAAAGCCAACCCTGGAGCAGATTTCAATTAAGGCATGAGCGGCTGCTTCAGTTGTGATAGAAGACAGTGGCACTGTATCTGGGTACCTTGTTGCCAGGTCAACATATACCAGGAGGAACTGTTTCCCCGTGGACGAAGCTGGATTAATAGGACCTAATATGTCAATAGCGACCTTGGAAAATGGCTCCATTGAGAGCTTAGTTATCCCCATGGGAACTTTTGGTACGGGTGCCGTTGAGGTGGATTGACAGACAGGGCAGGAGTCTACATATCTGTCTACCTTGGCGTACATGTTTGGCCATGCAAAAGCCTTCTGAAGGACGTGCCGAGTTTTTGCTTTGCCTCTGTGTCCACTCAGAGGTAAATGGTGTGCCACATACATAGCCTGGCGGCGCAACGAAGCGGGCACCACCAACTGTTTAAAGGTGTGGACATCTTTAGTCACATGCCTACGAAGTACTCCATCTTCAAGGGCGTAAGTGATCTGGCCTCCTCCTCTCACTGTGAAGGTCCTTCCCTCGGTGGCCTGTTGCATCCAGCGTTTGAGGCTGGGGCAATCTTGCTGCAATTTGGCAAAGTCTGGATGGGACTTCAATGGCTCTAGAGGTGCATCATCTGGTAAAGGAGGGGGAAATTCTCTGCGTTCCACATTACGTGTACTAACTGCAGCAGACTCAACGGAGTCAGTCGGAGAATCGTCCAAATTCTTGGCATTGAGGCCAAGAGTTGCTGCTGAAATGGCTTCATGTGACTTCCCCCGAGGGAAGTTATGACGAGAAATATCCTTATGGTAGAGGTCGGCCTGGAATATAGGAACTAGGTTCAGTGCACGACCCAGCAAGACAGGGTACATAAGCCCAATCATTGCCACAGCTGGGGCTTTTCCCTTGTAGTATTTGCAATCCAGGTTAATGACACAGCAGCGTCGTATTTGGGGTGTTCCTTCAGCAACCCGCACACGAACGACTTTGCCGGTAAACTCTTCATCCCTGACGAATCTCTCGTCAAGAAATAAGCCATTGGCCCCTGTGTTGAGGGCTATCTCAACTTCCACACCATTTATAGTTCCTAGACATTTTGGGGTCACCTGCGGATTACCACATTCGGTGAATTCCACATTGGCAAGTTTGCACATAGGTTCCTTGGAGTTATCCTCAGTGGCCCATTCTGGCCTTATTTCTACAGCATGGACCAAGTGCGTGGCTGGACGGCTTTGTGGGCCGCCGATGTGTGAGGGAGCGTGGTGGCTCTTAGAGTTTGGCTGAAAACCCTGGGAAGGTGGAGCAGAGTAATGGCCTTTGCCTCTGAACTGCTGAGGCTTATGTCTTACTGAGTTATCCTTCTTGAGTGTGGGTGCATGGCCGTAATAAGGCTTAGGAGTGTAAGGAGGATGTGCTGGACGATGTGAGTTCTGCAAGGGGCCCTTGTGCTTCCTGTTACTATGATTTCCTTTCCAGTGAGAATCATGGCTTGCTGCGGGGGAGATACAACTCTGAGGACGAACCTTGGAATCGGCCCTTCTTGCCCTCATAACATCACAGAGACGTACTCCAGGCTGGTTGTGCTGGAGGTACTCGTCCACAGCGGCTAAACTTTTCTCGTAGTTGATCTCATCCTTAAGCTGAGTCCTTGCATATGCAACAACATCTGGAGGAAGTTCATAGGCAATTGCATCAAACATCAAGAACGCATACAACTTCTCACGAGGACACTTTGCAACCCGTAACCAATCATTAAAGAGACGAGCCTTGCATTTGCCAAAGGTACTACAGGTCTCCTCCTTCAATGGGAAAGCAGAAATATACCTAGCACGACACTCAGCTGGTGAAAGGTTCTCTGAGACCAGGAGTGTGCTTTTAACTTTCTCATAGTCCCTCAGTTGCATTTGGTCGAGTTCATTGACCAGGGCGAGTAGACGGGGTGGCATGGAGGTGAGCAGCCAACGACTCTTCTCAGCCTCTGTGCCTTCGCTAACTACCGCAAGACTTTCGAAAGAGCGGATGTAAGTATCAAGCGGTTGCCTGCCGTCGTCTTCATATTTCTGTATTGGGGAGGGCCTATCACGAGGCTGGTTTCCATTTCCAGTTGAAGGACCACTGTCTGAGAATCCCTCTTGAAGCTGAGCAAGCACAAGCTCATGTTCACGTTGTGCTTGTGCCTCATCACTTGCTCTCTTCTCCAGCTTATCTCGGCATTCAATCATCTTCTCATGAGCCCATTCGAAGAGCTTCTGCCCTGGGGAAAGACAGTATCTCTCACCCCTAGCAATCATTATGCCCAGGTAACGCTCCTCATCGAATGTTTCGATGGGGTCCATGCTTGTTTCCTGTGACTGCCTGGTTTCCATGTTGGTTTCCTAAACAGTCAATAACGAAGTGCCAAAAACAACCACAAAAAAACAAATCTCTACAATAGTAGAAAAAAAATGAAAGAACCACACAACACCGAGAAGAGAAAAACAAAAAAATTCAACACCACAGTTCAAACTTAAACGTAAAGGTGATCTCAAAACCTCACCATAAAAGTGACTCAAAATACAATCAAGTGCAACAGCAGCAAAATGCTGCAAAACAGTGCATGAAACACTGGTAATACAGGATGGCAGTCGTGCCTGCTTAACAGCAATATGCAGCAGTATCTGTGGTTATGGTGCAAATGAAAGGAATGAGCAACAATATCAAGTGTAACAGCAGCAAAATGTTGCAAAGCAGTGTATGAAACACTGGTAATGCAGAATGGCAGTCGTGCCTGCTTAACAGCAATACGTGGCAGTTCCTGCAGTTGTGGTGCAAATGAAAGGAATAAGCAACAACGAATTTTACTGACTAGCACCCAGTGCCAGAGAATACAAACAAGTACAGTATAGCGGTCGTGCCTGCGCATGAGCGCGTATATGGCAGTACCCACAAATAAAATGTCGTAAGTAAAATTCTGGAGTGTTGCCCAAAGGGCACAGATCCTATGCAAAATACACCAAAGATAAGCTAAGGGCTTACTAGGCAGCCAGATTGCACATGTCTACTAGTAATGACAAAATTTATTTTCAAGTGACACCAAAGTTTTTCTTCCCAATCTATGAGCAATCAATGCTTGAATATAAAACACAATTATAAGCAAAATACTTTATATACTTACACCCAATTCCTAAATCCCAAGGAAATATAAACAATTCTTAACAAGTATCACCCTTTAACGGATATATAAAACACGAATGCTTTAAAACTCAATCTTATCACGCAAATAAATGAAATTTTAAATAACACGTCTTCTTGTCATGCAAAATTCCTTCAGTCTGTTACCACATAATCTCATGTAGATTTCCTGAAATTTTGTTTACCACATGGGAAACAAGAGAATATTAGTTACCATAATTAATATTGAAATTAAAAAAAATTTCTGATCCGCAACGTCTCTAGCACGAAAATTTTCGTGATCAGCCTATGATTCATTCATTTCAATAACTGAGCCAATGGTAATTGGGTTTCATGTGCAATGTTAAAAGAAAAAAAGAAAAAATAAATTTCTCAAAATCAGTCTGTCTGTTAGGGTCCCAGTTCGGGCGCCAATCTTGTTGGGGGAATGGAGAGTTGTTAAGATTCTGTTTTACTAAGGGAACTCAAAGTACTGAGCTCGGTTAAGAGCTCACAAACAGACAGGACAGATATTTGTACTTGAACACCCCTCCCATATACCACTACTCGGTTAAATGAAACTCAGAATTCAACTTTCTTTTAATTTTGAAAATGCAATGACATTAAAAGAATTGAATTAAATTTTCTAATTAAAGTTTATGAAATGCTGCCTCGAATCCCGGAGGTGGTGAGCACGATTTCGTTTCCCGGCACCACGGACATATGGCAAGACTTTGGCCTCAACTCGACGATTACCTCTGTCACACAGGCAGAGTAGAATAGAGGACACTGCAATTGCAGAAACAGAAATGACACACTGTTAATAATGGGAAACTGAAAGCATGTGCACACATATAATGAGTTTCCAATATTATTCTACTGGATGAAAATATATTGGTTAGTCACAGCTAACCAGAAATATTTATGCTACCATGAGAGCTACAAAACCATTAATTCTTTACTGGTATTAAAGGAAAACAATTTATTCACAATAAATAAAGAATAAGCAAGACAAATACAGTACTGTATGTATTCCTTAAATTGTGGACAACCACAAAAGTTGCAATGCTTATTACTGATTTGCAATTAATATGGTAAAACACTCTATTTATGATAAGGAAGAATCTACGAGATAAATACAGTATTCATTCACTTTTGGATATCAGGAACTGTTTGCAATGAAAAGAGGGTGCAAAACCACCTTTTGAAGTATTTGCAACTTATAACTCTGAACACTTTATCCCCAACATATGAAGAATTAGCAAGATAAATACAGTATGCGTTCATTAGATTGTGGTTAACAGGAAATATTTGCAAAGCCAACAGGGTAAAATTGCCTTTTAAATATTTGCAGTTTTACACGTCACTTAAATAATTAATTATTTGCAATTTATATAGCAAATAGCTTTATTCGCGTGTTTTTGACTTAAAACACTTTATTTACGATGAGAGAAAGGGGTGAAATGAAATTAGAATTTGTTAGGAGAAGGGATAAATTTTTTACGGGCTCATAACCAGTCTTCAGAGGATGAGATTTTCGTTTATCACATTCAATGAAAAGAAACTTCTTAGTAATGTATATCAGCTGTAATTTCCAGGTTAAGGAATTAACTTTGGCAAGTGAGATTCCAGTTAGGTATTTACAAAATTTCGTTTGTATGGGAATGGAATCTGAGGAAAAGAATTCATAGGATTTAGCCAGTAACGAATGTAACTAATTTTCGAGAAACCAATTTGCTTGACCCACGAGCTTTACCATACACTATCCCTCACCTTGTTTGTGCCAGATGAATTCCTGTGAAGATGCCACGTAAATAAGGTTTGAAATAAACTTGACTGCTGAGGCGAGATGTTGCCTCTGGGATGTTTGGCCGCCAAATGAGGAAGCTTCAATGTCCCTCCTGGTGACGTCGTCTGTAGGATATATTTCTAGAGCAGCAATTGGCTCTTATATCATTTAAGGGCTACTTTAGTGGTGGTCCCTGGCAGGCAATTATAGCAGAGATGCAAGGGAGAGACAGTATTTTAGATGCATCAAGTGGAAGCATATAAAATAAAACGAGAATAATAATGGAAAGTTAGGTTACTGGTAAACAATCTCTAGAACGTTCTTTGCGTTATAGGAGACGGAATTTAAGTACTCATATAATAAAGAAGCTACTGAAATATATCTAGACAGGCTAATGACATAACAGCAAGGTAAAATTTATAACAAAATTATCAGCAAGAGCTATTTTATCATAAGAAAATTGTAAAGAAAACGTATCTGATAGGTTCATTGAAAAGATGGCAAGGTAGGAGCAGCCTTTATATCGGGACTATGCTTCTACACGTACAAGAATAGTAAATGAGATATATTTATAATAAGCAATAAGCTAAAATATAAATTGCAAATAATCATAATCTGCAAAAGTCAAGAAGTGGGAATTATTTTTAGTTAGAGAGATGAGAGTTATGTTACTAAATTAACTAATAAGGCATCCAACAGCCTCTGGTGACTTTGAGCAAAACACTCTGTCATATATATATATATATATATATATATATATATATATATATATATATATATATATATATATATATATATA
>JAXCGZ010012734.1:7500-12500 GCA_037179515.1 Halocaridina rubra
CAAGGGGTGTATTTGTAACTCAGAAATAACTGATCAGAACTATTACATATAGGGGAAAATATGACTCAACTTCCTCTTTATTCAAGGAGCTAAACTTGCTTAAATTTAATTACTTGATACAATATTTCTGTCTTATTATTATACATAATGAAGTTAATGATAACAATCATAACAGAAGATTATTTAGATTTATTCAACATAACCATGGAACCAGAGGTAACAATATAAATTTGATATGTCCACAGCCAAGAACTACCTTGTACAAGTTTTCTATTCACTGTTTTGGCCCAAAATGTTGGAATGCATTTACCAGAAGATTTAAAAACAATAACTGGCACAGCTTTATTTAAAAAGAAACTCAAACAGCATTTATTTACTAGGCAAAATCAAGGAGCTGTTGATCAATAATTAATACAGTATTGGTGCATTATTATGTCCAGGATAAGGTCAGGCTACTGTTTTGTTTTATTACAAGATAAGTATGAGATTGCTATATTGGAGCTTGCGTTAACTATTGCAGTCACACTTTAAATTATGTGAAATGTATATTAAACTGCCTGCCAAGGAGCTCTTGCTCAGCAGGCTAGTGCGTCTGAATATAAAGTACATATTTATTCCTGTATATATACTATATATTTGGCAATAAAATCTATGACTATGACTATGACTATCTCTTGCTTACTCTCTTTCCTACTCCATTGACATTACACATGCATTCAGTGCCCTTATCACGCCATCCTTCCATCTCATTCTAAGCCTTTCTCTTGACTTAACTCGAATCAATTTTGCACTCCACACTCTCTTCACTATTCGTTCATCACTTATCCTTTCCATGTGTCCAAACCAATTTAGCAGTCTCTGATCTAACCTTTCAGACAGCTTCCTTTTCAACACCCGTCCTTTGCTTGATATCCTAATTCCTTACTGTATCTATTCTAGACACACCAATCATGCTTCTCAAACACCTCATCAAAATTACATTCAAATTGTTCCTTTCATCCTCTCTTGCATTCCAGGTCTCTGTTCCATATAATGCTGTCTGCACAAGTACACCATCATATATCCTTCTCTTTGAATTCAATCCCAATTATCTATTTCTCATTACACTATTCAACCCGCCTAAGCACATGCTTGATCCTTCATTCTTTGACTTACTTCAGCATCCAATCGTCCACTACTTGATACATACGATCTCAGATACTTAAAATTCTTAACTTCTTCAAGCCACTCCCTTATCGCTCCTTCATTCATTTTACCAACATTTACACTCCTCGTGCAGCTCATGACTTTACTTTTACGAATATTCACAAGTAACCTCCTTCATTCACACACCCTAACAAATTCAGTCACCAAATGATTCAGTTCTTTCTCAGTATCAGACACCAGTACAGTATCATCCGCAAATAGCAAATCTGCAACTGATTCAATTTCCATAATCCTCATTTCTCATCCACTAGCTTCAAAACCTTTGTTTAAGACTCTTTCAGTTACTTCCCTTACCAATCCAGCAATAAACACATTTAACAACCAAGGCGATATTACACAGTCATGACGTAACCCTACATTCATCTCAAAGCAATCACTCTTACCAATCCCGACTCTCACACATGCTCTGCTATTCGTGTGAAACTCTTCACTGCTTTCAGCATACATCCACTTATTCCATACAGTCGCAAGACACTCCACAACCCCTCTATATCTACGCTGTCATACGCTTTCTCAAAACCCAAATAAACCAAAAAAGTGTCCCTACTTTTCTCCAAGAACTTCTCAAACACCTTTCTTACCATAATCACCTGAACGACAGATTCTCTTCCTCTCCTTAGCCAACACTTTTCTTTCCTAATCAATCTCTCAGTATCTTTCCTAATTCTCTCTATTAACACTTCCAAATACCTTACCAAATACACTCAACAAAATATATATATATATATATATATATATATATATATATATATATATATATATATATATATATATATATATATATATATATATATATATATATATATATATATATATATATATATATATATATATATATATATATATATATATATATATATAATATATATATATATATATATATATATATATATATATATATATATATATATATATATATATATATATATATATATATATATATATATATATATATATATATATATATATATATATATATATATATATATATATATATATATATATATATATATATATATATATATATATATATATATATATATATATATATATATATATATATATATATATATATATATATATATATATATATATATATATATATATATATATATATATATATATATATATATATATATATATATATATATATATATATATATATATATATATATATATATATATATATATATATATATATATATATATATATATATATATATATATATATATATATATATATATATATATATATATATTAAGTATCTGAGATCGTATGTATCAAGTAGTGGACGATTGGATGCAGAAGTAAGTCAGAGAATGAAGGATCAAGCATGTGCTTAGGTGGGTTGAATAGTGTAATGAGAAATAGATAATTGGGATTGAATTCAAAGAGAAGGATATTAGATTGTGTACTAGTGCAGACAGCATTATATGGAACAGAGACTTGGAATGCAAGAGAGGATGAAAGGAACAGTTTGAATGTAATTTTGATGAGGTGTTTGAGAAGCATGATTGGTGTGTCTAGAATAGATACAGTAAGAAAGGAGGATATCAAGCAAAGGACGGGTGTTGAAAAGGAAGTTGTCTGAAAAGTTAGATCAGAGACTGCTAAATTGGTTTGGACACATGGAAAGGATGAGTGATGAACGAATAGTGAAGAGAGTGTGGAGTGCAAAATTGATTCGAGTTAGGTCAAGGGGAAGGCTTAGAATGAGATGGATGGATGGCGTGATAAGGGCACAGAATGCATGTGTAATGTCAATGGAGCAGGAAAGAGAGTAAGCAAGAGATAGTCATAGTCATAGTCATAGATTTTATTGCCAAATATATAGTATATATACAGGAATAAATATGTACTTTATATTCAGACGCACTAGCCTGCTGAGCAAGAGCTCCTTGGCAGGCAGTTTAATATACATTTCACATAATTTAAAGTGTGACTGCAATAGTTAACAAAAGCTCCAATATAGCAATCTCATACTTATCTTGTAATAAAACAAAACAGTAGCCTGACCTTATCCTGGACATAATAATGCACCAATACTGTATTAATTATTAATCAACAACTGCTTGATTTTGCCTAGTAAATAAATGCTGTTTGAGTTTTTTTTTAAATAAGGTTGTGCCAATTATTGTTTTTAAATCTTCTGGTAAATGTATTCCAACATTTTGGGCCAAAACAGTGAATAGAAAACTTGTACAAGGTAGTTCTCGGCTGTGGACATATCAAATTTATATTGTTACCTCTGGTTCCATGGTTGTGTTGAATAAATCTAAATAATCTTCTGTTATGATTGTTATCATTAACTTCATTATTTATAATAATAAGACAGAAATATTGTATCAAGTAATTAAATTTAAGCAAGTTTAGCTCCTTGAATAAAGAGGAAGTTGAGTCATATTTTCCCCTATATGTAATAGTTCTGATCAGTTATTTCCGAGTTACAAATACATCCCTTGCACATGACGGCCAAGTACAACCCCAGATGGGCAAACAGTATATAATAAGATGATAACACAGGCAATAGTATATGCCTTTTAAGGCCTCATTTGTTAGGTTATGGCGAATTTTATACAAAATTCCACATGTTTTGGAAAGATTTGAGCAGACAGATTGAACATGATATTTCCAAATTAAATTTTCATCAATAATTACTCCCAAAAATTTCTTACAAGCAACTCTTTTAACTTCATACCCATTCATATTAACTTGACCAATATTGTGTGCTACATATCTATTTTGAAATAAGATATAGCCAGTTTTGGAAACATTTAGCTTTAATTTATTAGCAGAGACATAGTTGTTAATTTATATATATATATATATATATATATATATATATATATATATATATATATATATATATATATATATATATATATATATATATATATATATATATATATATATATATATATAAATAGAGTTAGTGATGCAGCTCTTTATTTATCTATTTATTTATATATTTATCTATTTAATTATCTTATTATTAATTAATTAATCATTCAGTTAGCTTATTTCTTATCTATTT
The DNA here is from genome assembly GCA_037179515.1 of Halocaridina rubra. Taxonomy (NCBI): domain Eukaryota; kingdom Metazoa; phylum Arthropoda; class Malacostraca; order Decapoda; family Atyidae; genus Halocaridina; species Halocaridina rubra. The sequence continues at coordinate 11,742 of JAXCGZ010012734.1, forward strand.
TTTTTATAATTGTTTATTTCTTATACTAGATTCGAAAAATGAGTTCAGGTATTTTACAAAGGATTCTCTAAGAGCCTGTTCACACAGGGTGTTATTAACCTATCGGTCTGAAATGCGCTGTCGCATTTTCACTGATTGTTTATGGAATCGATCACGTGTTTTCACATATGGTAATGTGCTTATTTGATTATTGTTGGTTCCGAATGAGATTGGGAGTTGAATTAAGTGCAAAAACGAAACCATGAGTGAGGTTGGGGAAACTGTAATATGAACATAGTGGAAATTAGATAGAATGCATTCATTCCTAGTAAAACAGATGAAAGCTTAAGATCTGTTTCCCTTTTAGACCTTCTGTGGTGTAGTTGTAGCGCCTTGGCATTGTAATTATATCCTAGGTTCAAGTCCCGGTAGGGGTAAAATTGACTCATGTTTTCACATATGGTAATGTGCTTATTTGATTATTGTTGGTCCCGAATGAGATTGTGAGTTGAATTAAATGCGAAAACGAAACCATGGGTGAGGTTGGGGAAACTGTAATATGAACATAGTGGCATTCAGATAGAATGCGTTCATTCGTAGCATAGCAGATAATAGCTGCAAAGTCTGTTTTCCTTTAGACCTTCTGTGGTGTAGTTGGTAGCGCCTTAGTATATTAATTATATGTCCTAGATTCAAGTCCCGGTAGGGGTAAAAATGACCCATATTTTCACATATGATAATGTGCTATTTCATTATTATTTATCCTGAATGAGATTGGGA
>JAXCGZ010012734.1:15000-17041 GCA_037179515.1 Halocaridina rubra
CATCTTCAGTCATATCCTCTTTTCTTCCCCAAGCCTTTTCCGACGATTCAACCCGTTATTTTTCGATTGCCTTCTCTTCACAACCTTCATCTGCTACTCGTAATCATTTTCGTATCACTCTTTCTTTTACTCTCAACTTCAATTTGAAGAGGGTATCTGAGTGGGACACCCAAAATTTAGAAAATTTAATGCCTCCAAGACGAAGCCTCTGGCTGTATCATTATAATCTGTTATTTCTATTAGCATATTAGGAATCCACATAGACTCTGCCTTGCCTTGGAGGAGTCATATATTTCAAATATCTTCATATGCATCCAAAAAAATTGGGGGTTCTGCTTTGTTTCCAGTTACTTAAATCTTAGCCGTCCATGTCTAGAGTACTGCTTACGCATCTGGGATGCTTCCTCTTGCACTTATCTCCTTGGTAGGGTTGAAACCAAGGCAATGAGATTAATCTTACTTTTAATCTGGATTCTCTTTTTCTTCGCCGTGAGATACCATCCTTTTCTCTTTTTTTTCGCTACTATTTCCATCTCAGCTCAGATAAGTTAGTAAGTTGCATACCAATGCCGTTCAACACTCGTCAAGCATCCTCATTTCACAAGAACTGAGTGGAGATTTGTACCTCGCGGATTTGTCGCTGCAGCAACTGATTAATCCCATCAAATTCCAGGCTCTGGAACTCTCTATGTTTGGAACTCTCCATATCTGACCTTTCTGTAAGTCCTCAATATATTGGCTATTCTTTTAGCCAGTCTTTTTCCTATTGAGTATCATTTCCTTATTTATGTCTTATCTTTAACTTTTTTTCATTTTAATGTTTTCTTCATGCTAGGGCCTGACAAGGGGAATTGTCTTGCCTGTCCCTATGCCATACTCATAATATATATATATATATATATATATATATATATATATATATATATATATATATATATATATATATATATATATATATATATATATATGAATCATTTTTTTTACCCCGACAGGGACTTGAACCTGGGACTTATTATTACTAAGTCAAGACGCTACCAACTACACCGCAGAAAGTTAAAGGGAAACAAACCTCACAGCTTATATCTGCTATGATAGGAAAAAAACGCATTCTATCTGAATGCCACTATGTTCATATTACAGTTTCCCCAACCTCACTCGTGGTTTCGTCATCGCATTTAATTCAACTCCCAATCTCATTCGTGACCAACAATAACCAAATAAGCACAAAACATATGTGAAAACATGAATATTTTTTCACACCGACCGGGACTTGAACCTGGCACTTATTATTACTAAGCCAAGGTGCTACAAACTGCACCACAGAAGGTTAAAGGGAAACAAACCTCACAGCTTATATCTGCTATGGTAGGAATGAACACATTCTGTCTGAATGCCACTATGTTCATATTACAGTTTCCCCAACCTCATTCCTGGCTTCGTTTTCGCATTTAATTCAACTTCCAGTCTCATTCGGGACCAAAAATAACCAAATAAGCACATTACATATGTGAAAACATGAATCATATTTTACGCCGACCGGGACTTGAACCTGGGACTTATTATTACTAAGCCATGGCGCTACTAGCCACACCACAGAAGGTTAAAGGGAAATAAACCTCACAGCTTATATCTGCTATGGTTTTTGTTGGTTCCGAAAAAGAAACCACAAGTGAGGTTGGGGAAACTGTAATATGAACATAGTGGCATATAGAATGCGTTCATTCCTACCATAGTTGATATAAGCTGTGAGATTTGTTTCACTTTAATCTTCTGTGGTGTAGTTGGTAGCGCCTTGCCTTAGTAATAATGAGTCCTAGGTTCAAGTCCCGGTCAGGGTCAAAAATGATTCATGTTTTCACATATGTAATGTGCTTATTTGGATTAATATATATATATATATATATATATATATATATATATATATATATATATATATATATATATATATATATATATATATATATATATATGTGTGTGTGTGTGTGTGTGATTGAGTGTGTGTGCACGTACACACACACACACACACACACACACACACACA
>JAXCGZ010012735.1:0-17000 GCA_037179515.1 Halocaridina rubra
ACTAAATAGCACTTATATGGAGATATAAAAATTCTGTGTGAAGGTAAATTAGAAGTTTTTCTCTTTTCTTTTTTTTTTCCTCTTTCTCGTCTTCTTTCTATATTCTGTGAGAGGGAGAACATAAAAATGAAGCCATCTCTGTCCCAAACCTCTCCCACCCATGGGTCGGGAGAAGGGGTAGTCATCAGAGGACTTAAACAGAGAATCAAGAAGTTAGAGGAAATGGTTACAAGCCTTGATGATAAAATTCGGAATATGGATGGAGAAATGAAAGAGAATGAAACACTCAGAGAACAAATAAGATCTTTGGAGGAAGCAAATAAAGCACAAGGGCAGGAGAGAAAGGAACTAGAAAAAAGAATAAAGAAGCTGGAAGGGGAAAAGAGTCAACTAGAATCTAGAATTTCTAATCAAGAAGATAAAAACAAACAGCTAAATGACAACCTAAAGGAATTAGATGTTAGTTCACTGCTATCTTCTGAGAGAGACGAGATTGCTGCTTGGAATGTTCAGATTTAGGAAAACATTGAACAGTTCAGAAAAGAGTTCCAGGAGCTGAATATGGAAAATGATGCCATGAAAACGTCCTTTGCTGATGCACTAAAGGGGAATGTGGCAGTAAAAGAGGCTGTAAAGGTGGTGGCACTGGAAAACATACAAACAGTTGACTATAAAGAGACAGTAATCGAAAAAATGAAAGACGTTGTGATGGAAAGGGCAAACCCACTCATCAGACAGGCACTTGATAAGGAGAAGACAGTGGTAATCTCAGGCATAAGTGAATCCCAGGAGCCAACATGGCAGGGGAGACTTGAAGAAAATAAAGCTTACGTTGTAGACCTGATAAGAAAGCTTGGAGTAGTATGTGGTCCTGAGGATATTGTAAACATACACCAACTAGGTAAATATTCGAGGGAAGGAAAGCCGAGACCAACAAAAGTAACCTTTGAGAGAGGGGAGACATGTAGGGAAATATTGTTGAGAAAAAAAAGTCTAAAAGACCTTCAAGAATGCAAAGAAGTGTTCATTAGACGATACAGAACACAGGAAGAGATGGGAAAGATCAAAAACTTGTTGCAAGAGGCAAGAAGGTTAAATGATGAAAGAAATGAAGAAAAGAAGAAAAATTTTCGTTACGGAATACTTCCAGACAAAGGGGAGATAAAGAAGATAATGACAGAAGATCAGGGGATGGGGCCTCATTAAGATTGTTATACACAAATGCTGATGGATTAGCTGGTAAGGCAGTAGAATTAAAAGATAGGATTCACAACAGTAAGGCAGATATAGTAGCAATTACAGAGACTAAGTTGAGTGAGGACATAAACAGTGTCACAGTTTTTCCTAAGGGCTTCAGAATACTAAGGGTCGAAAGATCTGAGAGGACTGGTGGAGGGATAGCACTGCTCATAAGTGAGAGGATTCAAGTTGAAGAGATAAACTTGGCTATAGAAAGTGAGTTCAGGGAATTTCTTGTTGCTCGCATAAATACTGGGTCAGAGAGCATTATAATAACTGTTGTATACAACCCACCAAGGAACCAAAATAGGCTTGAAATTTATGAGGAAAGTCATATAGGTACGATTGAAGTCATAAACTCAGTTGTTAACATGGCGCGGGAGAAAAAATGTAGGATTTTGATTATGGGAGACTTTAATCATAAAGAGATAGATTGGATAAATCTTGACCCACACAGTGGTGAGGACTCCTTTGGGGCAAGATTCCTAGATTGCGTACAAGGGAATTTCCTACACCAACATGTAATGGAACCAACAAGAGCCAGGGGTGGGGATGAGCCATCACTACTTGATCTGGTGTTCACAGATAATGTGTTGGATATTGAAAATATTGAGTATGAACCACCAATTGGAAAGAGTGACCACTGTGTGTTGTTGATGGAGTATATCATTGAAGACATTCTTCCTGAGAGTAGAGGCACTGAGGACATGAGGAGGAACTATCAGAAAGGAGATTACATCAAAATGAATGAGCTTTTTGCAGTTATTGACTGGAGAACCTTATTTTACAACAAATCTGTACAAGAAATGTATGACATCTTTTGTGAGAAATATGGGAAGATAGTAGATTGCTGCATACCTGTCACTAAAGTAGGTGTAATTCATGCCAGAGAGAAATGGTTCGATAATGGGTGTAAAAGAGCTAAGGAGTGGAGAGACAAATGCTGGAAAAGGTATAGGAGGAGAAAAAACATAAATGCCTGGCAAACCTACAAAAGAGCAAGAAATGACTACCTAAGTAAAAGGAGAGAGGCAGAGAAAGATTATGAGAGGGACATCACCAGGAAGGCTAAAGAAAATCCCAAGCTTTTCCACAGCTTTATCAGAGGAAAACTGAAGGTAAAAGAACAGGTTTTAAGGCTAAAGAGAGCGGATGGAAGCATCACTGAGACGGACAAAGAGATCTGCAAAGAATTGAACAAGGAGTTTCAGTCAGTATTTACAGTAGAAAATACCCCACCCCCTCAGATTGCAGTGATAGAAGCTCAAGGGCCGGTATTAGAGAACATCAACCTTACAGCCACAGAGGTATGCAAAGCGCTGATGGATTTAGATGTTCATAAAGCTACAGGTCCTGATGACATATCCCCTCATGTGCTTAAAAAATGCGCAAACACAATATCAGTAGCACTAAGTATCATATTTAAGGAGTCATTGGAGTCGGGGGAGATTCCAAGATGCTGGAAACAAGCAAATGTGATACCTATCTTCAAAAAGGGAAGGAGGGATACGGCTCTGAACTATAGACCAGTTTCCTTGACCAGCATAGTTTGCAAACTTATGGAGAAACTACTAAGGAAACATATCTCTCTTCACTTGGAATCCTTCAACTTTTTGTCAGTGAGGCAACATGGCTTCAGAGAAGGAAGATCAACAGTAACAAACTTATTAGAATTTTATGATGAGGTAAGCCAAATCTTACAGGAAAGAGAGGGCTGGGCAGATTGCATATTCCTAGACTTCCAGAAAGCGTTTGACACTGTTCCACATGGGAGACTTATTAGGAAGCTGCAATCAATGGCTAGAATAGGTGGAAATGTCTTGGAATGGATAAAAACTTACTTAGAAGGAAGGGAACAGAGGGTTAGAGTAAGACACTCAGTGTCTGAATGGAGAAGAGTTAGTAGTGGAGTTCCACAGGGTTCAGTTTTAGGGCCACTTTTGTTCCTTGTATATGTAAATGACCTACCAGAGTCTGTAAATTCATTCATGAATATGTTTGCAGATGATGCAAAGATTGTGAAGAAAGTAAAAAACGAGAACAATGGTAGAGAACTTCAGGAGGATCTAAATAATCTGCATGAGTGGTCAGAAAAGTGGCTAATGAAATTCAATACCTCAAAATGTAAGGTAATGAGAATGGGTACAAGTGCAAGAAGGCCCAAGCTTGACTACTCGGTGGCTGGAGTACAACTTCAGGAGACAGAAAATGAGAGAGATCTAGGAGTAAACATATTGGCAGATTTGTCTCCAGAAATACATATAAATGGCGTAGTAAGGGCAGCATATGCATTCTTATCAAATGTAAGGGTAGCCTTCAGGCACATGGACAAGGAAATGTTCAGAAATATTTATGTAACCTATGTGAGGCCAAAACTCGAATATGCAGCCCCCTTTTGGAATCCGCACTTGAAAAAGCACATAGCTAAGCTTGAAAAAGTTCAAAGACATGCCACGAAACTGGTGCCAGAAATACGCAATCTCGGTTATGATGAGAGGCTGAGGGAATTAGACTTGCCATCACTCGAAGCTAGAAGAGTAAGGGGGGATATGGTGACAGTCTTTAAATTCCTTCATGGTTATGATAGAGTGGATAGGGATCGATATTTCGATATGGCTGGCTCTAGAACTAGAGGTCATAGTTTGAAGCTTCGGAAGAAAACTTGTTTGCAGGATGTAAGGAAATACTTTTTCAGTGTAAGAGTAGTTGATAATTGGAATTGGCTAAGCGAGGAGGTAGTTAATGCTACCTCAATCCATAGTTTTAAGGACAGGTATGATAAGTATGACTAAGTCTAAAAATGGAACCGATCAGGAGACGGGAAGATACGAGCTTTGGGCTCTTTCCCGTAAACACAATTAGGTAATCAATTAGGTAATCACACACACACACACACACACACACACACACACACACACACACACACACACACACACACACACACATACATATATATATATATATATATATATATATATATATATATATATATATATATATATATATATATATAAACTCTGGTCTCCAGAACTGCTTGAAAATTCGGGAAAAAAAAGTAAAATAGAAATAATTACATTCCCATGAAAAATAATTCTTGGAAATCACATAAAAAAAAAATATTAATTATTGCTATAAAGAAGCTAGACACAGACAACGGAAAACTTTTGCGTCTTTGTGTGTGTGTGTGTGTGTGTGTGTGTGTGTGTGTGTGTGTGTGTGTGTGTGTGTGTGTGTGTGTGTGTGTGTGTGTGTGTGTGTGTGTGTGTGTGTGGGCGCAATGTAATAAGATGTATGATGAACACCAAAAGTAAAATCGTTAGAGATATATTATATAACGCAAATCTCTCTCTCTCTCTCTCTCTCTCTCTCTCTCTCTCTCTCTCTCTCTCTCTCTCTCTCTCTCTCTCTCTCTCTCTCTCTCTCTCTCTCTCTCTCTCTCTCTCTCTGTTAATAGGATTCTGCCCGAATTCTTTTATAGACCTATATATGGCCCCTATATACAACGAATAGAACTACCTTTAGATTCTTATCTAAAAAGACTATTTCTTCTTCTTCTTCTTCTTCTTCTTCTTCTTCTTCTTCTTCTTCTTCTTCTTCTTCTTCTTCTTCTTCTTCTTCTTCTTCTTCTTCTTCTTCTTCTTCTTCTTCTTCTTCTTCTTCTTCTTCTTCTTCTTCTTCTTCTTCTGGTATGTGCAGGACACAAAGTTTGGTCAGCTTTTAGGTCCTGCCAAACCTGTCTAAAGGAGAGCGCCATAGTTAGTGAGGAAATGCTGATGAAAACATCAACCAAGGAGATGACATTTGTAACATTGAGCGTTTGAAACTCTTGCTGAAAATAAGAACAAACATCATTTTTGGCATACGCGATCATAGACTGTAGATTGAAGGCGTTTGGCAAGGCTTGGAAGTGATATGTTCCTATTCAAAACAAGCGTGAGTATGCTTCTTCTTCTTTAGAATTAATCTATGGAATGATGTCAACAAAAACGACTAATTCATGTTTATATAAACTCTGGGAAACTGTTAAAACGAGACTCAATTGAAGACAAGAGAGGGATAAGTAATAAACAAAAACTCCAAAAAACAAACAACAATATAATAATCAGCTTTTATTTCCTGTTAGAGTGGTTTCTTAATATTGCAGTATCCACATTTTACAGATATTGATACAAGCTGCAATAAAAAAAACAGAGCAAAAACATAATCGGTTTTTTAATCACCTGTATGTAATAATAATAATAATAATAAACCTTTATTTCCAATACAATACAATGGGTATTCGTCAGCCGGGGCAAGCCCCAACCCCCCACTGTGGTGACCAACCATAGCAGTATCTGCCAGGAAACAGCTTAAACTCTCGGTCTTGGACGGAAACCGATTTTTCGACCTCGTGAATGCGAAGCCAGCGGGTTACCACTGTACTAGCCAGCAGTACGTTCTGCCATTATAGCAATGTCCATGTTTCAAATACTACTGATGAGTGTTAAGTCTAGAGAGAGATTACTGCAGAGTACCACGTCTAACAGGATAGCTTGGGATAAGGCAAATAAACATATATTATAATATTCTGATGCAAACATAATATGTCTGAATCCAGGAGCTCATTTCAAGCTACACCAAATAAATGAATTATATTAATAAAATGTCAGAGCTTCAGTTGGTTTTCGTGGGACAATCTAATGGCAAAGATGCACGATCGGTAAAAAAAAAAAAGGTTTAAATAATAATTATACTAAGACTCTAATGTAGCCCTAAATATACAGCAGTTATCAGTCTCGAAGTTATTACACAATTCTCTCGCATGAAGAATGAACAAGTTGAGAAGAGCATACATTATTCCAAGCACTCGTAATTGACAAATGTTAAAGTACTTTAAGATTTTTGTAAGTATTAAATTTTCGATCTTTTTTTTATTATCAGATTGACTCTATATGATGAAAGACGCAACGAATTAGATATTACTAAAGATAAAAAAAAATGGATATGCATGCCAGCACCACCAAAACACGCAAAAAAACACTCAGAAGCTTGACAGTAACTCCTACGAACGGGCTGGAAACTCTTTTAGTATAGATCGACAGCTTCATTTACCTCTAGCTAGCTAGATAGTTTGACCTTCTCTTGGTTTTAACCAATTATTCAAGGTTTTCATATCGAGTTTTTTTCCTTTTTTTTTTTACTGTACTGCTCTATCTGATCAGATTTTCATTTATAACAAATAGTTACTATTTTTTTATTTTATCTTCTCTAGAAGGAGTGTGTATGAAGTCTGTGTATAAAGTGGCTATAAAAGACCTATAGCCATAAGCCTGATGGAAGTTGCATTTTGAGGATTTTAAATACATTAACTCTAAGTATAATGCAACCGACCCGAGGAGGTGTCGATGTTGCTCTTGCTAGGTTGGTCTTTTTCGCTGTCGCCAGGATGCCCTTTGCCGTCCCCAGGATTCTCTATGCCGCTCCCAGGGTCCTCTTCTCCGCTTTCAGAGCTCTCTTCGCTTCTCTCGGAGTCTTTATCGCGCCAGAATGCCCTTTGCCATCCCCAGGCTACTCTGTGCCGCTCCCGGGGTCCTCTTCTCCGCTTCCAGGGCTCTCTTCGCCTCTCTCGGAGTCTTTATCGCCACTCAGAGTGGCGATAAAGACTCCGAGAGCCCTGGAAGCGAAGTAGAGGACTCTGGGAGTGGCACAGAGAACCCTGGGGACAGCAAAGGGCATCCTGGCGGCAGCGAAATAGACCTAGCAAGAGCAACTTCGACACCTCCTCGGGTCGGTTGCATTATACTTCGAGTTAATGTATTTAAAATCCTCAAACTGCAACTTTCATCAGGCTTATGGCTATGATATGATAGGTTTCCCTTCCAGTGGGTGTTCTTGCTAAGTGTAATCTTCTCCAACTATGATGGGAAACGAAAAAAAAAAGGAAAAAAAACACTGTTACTAAGTCCGTTCTACATTTCCAAGCCAACATTTACCGACTTCATAAGAGACTTGAACATCAACGACGTACTGTACATCTCTCGTAACCAATGATGACACCTCTTAATTACTAACCACCGGAAGTTGTCTATCATTTGTATTTAATTTTTTTTGGTAAGTGCATTGTTGGCCTTGTACGAGTAATTAAGGGACACTAAAGTATCCTCTGAATGTGAATTTCTATAGAAAAAGACACTGTCAAGTATGGGAAAAATTAGCAGTTGGTCTAAGGCAGTGATTCCCAACCGGGGCTCCGCCGACCATCACCAGAAGTTCCGCGAAAAACCGCAAAATAATTATGTGCTCTTACAAAAGGGAAGTAAGTCATAACATTATTGACTTATTAGTGCGAACTCTCATGTGATGTAATTGTAGGTTTCATGTGAATTATATTGCTCAAGAACGTTTCTTAAAAAATATTATATATTAGTATACTATATATAGGGGTTCCTTAGAACATGAAAAATGATTACAAGGGTTCCTCCAAGGTATAAAGGTTGGGAATCACGGGTCTAAGGGAATAAAATTCCGTGTGCGAAATATTTCTAAGTTAAATTACTGTCGAGTGGTGATAGACACGAAGTCTGTAGTATGTGACGTGTTCATTAAAGACTTCAATAGATACATCAACGTACAGTATGTTAAAAAGATGTCTGCAGATATTCCAAGGGAACTGATATTAGACATCCCGGATACGATATTGTCATTATTTTCTTTCTAAACCATCAACTTGGGGTGTATGTCAAAAAATAATCTTGCAAGATTTTATCACTGTGCAAATAACGTGCAATAATTATACACAATTTTTAATTCAGTAATATATATTTCTTTGAGCTAATATAAGTGCTAATGAGAATCTGTTGGAAACTTTTGAGAAAAGAGTTGAGAGCTGTATATTATCATGAGGAAACTCATATATCACAAGTTATCCAGAGTTCTCTAATTGCCACTTGCTATGAATTGCATGTCTACATCGATTTCATAAACACACACACACACATACATACTCACACACACACACACACACACACACACACACACACACACACACACACACACACACACACACACACACACACACACACACACACACACACACACACACACACACACACACACACACACACACACACACACACACACATATCCCCTCATGTGCTTAAAAAATGCGCAAACACAATATCAGTGGCACTAAGTATCATATTTAAGGAGTCACTGGAGTCGGGGGAGATTCCAAGATGCTGGAAACAAGCAAATGTGATACCTATCTTCAAAAGGGAAGGAGGGATACGGCTCTGAACTATAGACCAGTTTCCTTGACCAGCATAGTTTGCAAAGTTATGGAGAAACTACTAAGGAAACATATCTCTCTTCACTTGGAATCCTTGAACTTTTTGTCAGTGAGGCAACATGGCTTCAGAGAAGGTAGATCAACAGTAACAAACTTATTAGAATTTTATGATGAGGTAAGCCAAATCTTACAGGAAAGAGAGGGCTGGGCAGATTGCATATTCCTAGAATTCCAGAAAGCGTTTGACACTGTTCCACATGGGAGACTTATTAGGAAGCTGCAATCAATGGCTAGAATAGGTGGAAATGTTTTGGAATGGATAAAAACTTACTTAGAAGGAAGGGAACAGAGGGTTAGAGTAAGACACTCAGTGTCTGAATGGAGAAGAGTTAGTAGTGGAGTTCCACAGGGTTCAGTTTTAGGGCCACTTTTGTTCCTTGTATATGTAAATGACCTACCAGAGTCTGTAAATTCATTCATGAATATGTTTGCAGATGATGCAAAGATTGTGAAGAAAGTAAAAAACGAGAACAATGGTAGAGAACTTCAGGAGGATCTAAATAATCTGCATGAGTGGTCAGAAAAGTGGCTAATGAAATTCAATACTTCAAAATGTAAGGTAATGAGAATGGGTACAAGTGCAAGAAGGCCCAAGCTTGACTACTCGGTGGCTGGAGTACAACTTCAAGAGACAGAAAATGAGAGAGATCTAGGAGTAAACATACTGGCAGATTTGTCTCCAGAAATACATATAAATGGCATAGTAAGGGTAGCATATGCATTCTTATCAAATGTAAGGGTAGCCTTCAGGCGCATGGACAAGGAAATGTTCAGAAATATTTATGCTACCTACGTGAGGCCAAAACTCGAATATGCAGCCCCCTTTTGGAATCCGCACTTGAAAAAGCACATAGCTAAGCTTGAAAAAGTTCAAAGACATGCCACGAAACTGGTGCCAGAAATACGCAATCTCAGTTATGATGAGAGGCTGAGGGAATTAGACTTACCAGCACTTGAAGCTAGAAGAGTGAGGGGGGATATGGTGACAGTCTTTAAATTCCTTCATGGTTATGATAGAGTGGATAGGGATCGATATTTTGATATGGCTGGCTCTAGAACTAGAGGTCATAGTTTGAAGCTTGGTAAGAAAACTTCTTCGCAGGATGTAAGGAAATACTTTTTCAGTGTAAGAGTAGTTGATAATTGGAATTGGCTAAGCGAGGAGGTAGTTAATGGTATCTCAATCCATAGTTTTAAGGACAGGTATGATAAGTATGACTAAGTCTAAAATGGAACCGATCAGGACACGGGAAGATACGAGCTTTGGGCTCTTTCCCGTAAACACAATTAGGTAATCACAATTAGGTAATCACACACACACACACACACACACACACACACACACACACACACACACACACACACACACACACACACAAACACACACTCACACACACACACACACACATGCTAGAATAGGTGAAAATGTTTTGGAATGGATAAAAACTTACTTAGAAGGAAGGGAACAGAGGGTTAGAGTAAGACACTCAGTGTCTGAATGGAGAAGAGTTAGTAGTGGAGTTCCACAGGGTTCAGTTTTAGGGCCACTTTTGTTCCTTGTATATGTAAATGACCTACCAGAGTCTGTAAATTCATTCATGAATATGTTTGCAGATGATGCAAAGATTGTGAAGAAAGTAAAAAACGAGAACAATGGTAGAGAACTTCAGGAGGATCTAAATAATCTGCATGAGTGGTCAGAAAAGTGGCTAATGAAATTCAATACTTCAAAATGTAAGGTAATGAGAATGGGTACAAGTGCAAGAAGGCCCAAGCTTGACTACTCGGTGGCTGGAGTACAACTTCAAGAGACAGAAAATGAGAGAGATCTAGGAGTAAACATACTGGCAGATTTGTCTCCAGAAATACATATAAATGGCATAGTAAGGGCAGCATATGCATTCTTATCAAATGTAAGGGTAGCCTTCAGGCACATGGACAAGGAAATGTTCAGAAATATTTATGTAACCTATGTGAGGCCAAAACTCGAATATGCAGCCCCCTTTTGGAATCCGCACTTGAAAAAGCACATAGCTAAGCTTGAAAAAGTTCAAAGACATGCCACGAAACTGGTGTCAGAAATACGCAATCTCAGTTATGATGAGAGGCTGAGGGAATTAGACTTACCATCACTTGAAGCTAGAAGAGTGAGGGGGGATATGGTGACAGTCTTTAAATTCCTTCATGGTTATGATAGAGTGGATAGGGATCGATATTTTGATATGGCTGGCTCTAGAACTAGAGGTCATAGTTTGAAGCTTGGTAAGAAAACTTCTTCGCAGGATGTAAGGAAATACTTTTTCAGTGTAAGAGTAGTTGATAATTGGAATTCGCTAAGCGAGGAGGTAGTTAATGGTATCTCAATCCATAGTTTTAAGGACAGGTATGATAAGTATGACTAAGTCTAAAATGGAACCGATCAGGACACGGGAAGATACGAGCTTTGGGCTCTTTCCCGTAAACACAATTAGGTAATCACAATTAGGTAATCACACACACACACACCACACACACACCACACACACACACACACACACACACACACACACACACACACACACACACACACACATACTCACACACACACACACACATGCTAGAATAGGTGAAAATGTTTTGGAATGGATAAAAACTTACTTAGAAGGAAGGGAACAGAGGGTTAGAGTAAGACACTCAGTGTCTGAATGGAGAAGAGTTAGTAGTGGAGTTCCATAGGGTTCAGTTTTAGGGCCACTTTTGTTCCTTGTATATGTAAATGACCTACCAGAGTCTGTAAATTCATTCATGAATATGCTTGCAGATGATGCAAAGATTGTGAAGAAAGTAAAAAACGAGAACAATGGTAGAGAACTTCAGGAGGATCTAAATAATCTGCATGAGTGGTCAGAAAAGTGGCTAATGAAATTCAATACTTCAAAATGTAAGGTAATGAGAATGGGTACAAGTGCAAGAAGGCCCAATCTTGACTACTCGGTGGCTGGAGTACAACTTCAAGAGACAGAAAATGAGAGAGATCTAGGAGTAAACATACTGGCAGATTTGTCTCCAGAAATACATATAAATGGCATAGTAAGGGCAGCATATGCATTCTTATCAAATGTAAGGGTAGCCTTCAGGCACATGGACAAGGAAATGTTCAGAAATATTTATGTAACCTATGTGAGGCCAAAACTGGAATATGCAGCCCCCTTTTGGAATCCGCACTTGAAAAAGCACATAGCTAAGCTTGAAAAAGTTCAAAGACATGCCACGAAACTGGTGCCAGAAATACGCAATCTCAGTTATGATGAGAGGCTGAGGGAATTAGACTTACCAGCACTTGAAGCTAGAAGAGTGAGGGGGGATATGGTGACAGTCTTTAAATTCCTTCATGGTTATGATAGAGTGGATAGGGATCGATATTTTGATATGGCTGGCTCTAGAACTAGAGGTCATAGTTTGAAGCTTGGTAAGAAAACTTCTTCGCAGGATGTAAGGAAATACTTTTTCAGTGTAAGAGTAGTTGATAATTGGAATTGGCTAAGCGAGGAGGTAGTTAATGGTATCTCAATCCATAGTTTTAAGGACAGGTATGATAAGTATGACTAAGTCTAAAATGGAACCGATCAGGACACGGGAAGATACGAGCTTTGGGCTCTTTCCCGTAAACATAATTAGGTAATCACAATTAGGTAATCACACACACACACACACACACACACACACACACACACACACACACACACACACACACACACACACACACACACACACACACACACTCACACACACACACATGCTAGAATAGGTGGAAATGTTTTGGAATGGATAAAAACTTACTTAGAAGGAAGGGAACAGAGGGTTAGAGTAAGACATTCAGTGTCTGAATGGAGAAGAGTTAGTAGTGGAGTACCACAGGGTTCAGTTTTAGGGCCACTTTTGTTCCTTGTATATGTAAATGACCTACCAGAGTCTGTAAATTCATTCATGAATATGTTTGCAGATGATGCAAAGATTGTGAAGAAAGTAAAAAACGAGAACAATGGTAGAGAACTTCAGGAGGATCTAAATAATCTGCATGAGTGGTCAGAAAAGTGGCTAATGAAATTCAATACTTCAAAATGTAAGGTAATGAGAATGGGTACAAGTGCAAGAAGGCCCAAGCTTGACTACTCGGTGGCTGGAGTACAACTTCAAGAGACAGAAAATGAGAGAGATCTAGGAGTAAACATACTGGCAGATTTGTCTCCAGAAATACATATAAATGGCATAGTAAGGGCAGCATATGCATTCTTATCAAATGTAAGGGTAGCCTTCAGGCACATGGACAAGGAAATGTTCAGAAATATTTATGTAACCTATGTGAGGACAAAACTCGAATATGCAGCCCCCTTTTGGAATCCGCACTTGAAAAAGCACATAGCTAAGCTTGAAAAAGTTCAAAGACATGCCACGAAACTGGTGCCAGAAATACGCAATCTCAGTTATGATGAGAGGCTGAGGGAATTAGACTTACCATCACTCGAAGCTAGAAGAGTGAGGGGGGATATGGTGACAGTCTTTAAATTCCTTCATGGTTATGATAGAGTGGATAGGGATCGATATTTTGATATGGCTGGCTCTAGAACTAGAGGTCATAGTTTGAAGCTTGGTAAGAAAACTTCTTTGCAGGATGTAAGGAAATATTTTTTCAGTGTAAGAGTAGTTGATAATTGGAATTGGCTAAGCGAGGAGGTAGTTAATGGTATCTCAATCCATAGTTTTAAGGACAGGTATGATAAGTATGACTAAGTCTAAAATGGAACCGATCAGGAGACGGGAAGATACGAGCTTTTGGCTCTTTCCCGTAAACACAATTAGGTAATCACAATTAGGTAATCACAGAGAAAACATTTTGAAACAGAGATAAACACACGCACTCACACCAGTTCGGAATGGGCAAAGAACATATTTTTTTTGCCTTAATGTAACTCAAGATCTGGCAGAAAGGTTTTCATCACTGTCCCACATTTTTTATTTGATAATGTGCTCACCGATGCTACTAATACAACTAAATTGAAATATAAGAAGACGCCACTACTCTCCTCTTATCCTCAAATGGGGCAAATAGGGTGACCAAGTCAAAGCATACACATTCTCCAGAAGTTACTATAACTTAATCACTTCTCTTAGCTCCACGGAGATAAAGGGCTGTCACAATTCCCCCCACCGCCCTGCTTAATTAAAAACTGATTCGTGTAGCACGTAAATCAATTAGGAGAGTACATCCATTTTTGGTAGCATTACCTTACAGATATACAAAAACCGTAGTTACTATTGTAAAGGGGTGGCTAAGTCAAAGTACAACCTTAGCTCTTCCTGGGAGGAAATTAACAAGGGAAGGATTCCCAATCCCTTCTCCCCGCCCTAATTAGTCGACTATTAGGAGGGGTAGCGGATGATGGAGGCGATATTCTTATCAAACGCTCCATGAGAGATGAAATGAAATATGGGAGACAGAGGTTGCCCATCTTCTGACTTGGTTATAAGACAACCTTCACCAAAGGTTGCATCAAAAGGTTAAAGGTTTCTAATGCAAGGCAGAGGCAAGGGACAGTGATAGCACAGCGAACGACTATATCCATGAGCCTAAACCGCCTCTCCAAGCGAAAGGACCCAGTGATCTGCAGACAATGGCTGAATATTCAGGTAGACCTATTGGAATCACAACACCCCAATTAATTGTCCAGTTTAATCGGTGGCGACATGAGACAGTGGAAGTTTATCAATCCCGGGACAGGATCTAACCATCAGCCAGCATATTATCAGCTTCAACCACTACCACTGCGCCACAAAGTCGTTAATGATAGATACAATTTTAATAATTTTTACCCCGACCGGGACTTGAACCTGGGACTTATTATTACTAAGCCAAGGCGCTCCCAACTACACCACAGAAGGTTAAAGGGAAACAAACCTCACAGCTTATATCTGCTATGGTAGGAATGAACGCATTCTATCTGAATGCCACTATGTTCATATTACAGTTTCCCCAACCTGAGGTTGGGGAAACTGTAATATGAACATAGTGGCATTCAGATAGAATGCGTTCATCCCTAAGTATAGCAGTTATAAGCTGTGAGGTTTGTTTCCCTTTAACCTTCTGTGGTGTAGTTGGTAGCGCCTTGGTTTAGTAATAATAAGTCCCAGGTTCAAGTCTCAGTCGGGGTAAAAATGATTCATGTTTTCACATATGTAATGTGCTTATTTGGTTATAGACAAAATTTCTTTTGAGGCTATAAGGCCAAACCTGCCATTTTCATATCCAGTAAGTACCTTTTACAAGAAAAACAAAATCAACTAAGGAATTCAATACTTCTCGAGGAACCGCCTCGTTTACCACCAAAGTTGAAGAACGACCAAGAATTAATGCTTAAATTGGTTTCCTCCTCCTCCTCCTCCTCCTCCTCCTCCTCCTCCCCCTCCTCCTCCTCCTCCTCCTCCTCCTCCTCCTCCACCTCCTCCTCCTCCTCCTCCTCCTCCTCCTTCTCCTCCTATTTCTTCCCCTCTCGCTGTTTCTACTTTTTCTTTTACTGCTTCTTTTCCTCTTTTTTTTCCTTACCATCTATCACCATATAAACAGCCATTTTAGTATAATTTCCCCAATTTTCACTTCAAAGGAATACTTGAGTTTTGAAGTCGACTTCTTGATTTCTTTTCGATACATTTTTTATATCATAATTATGGTTGATACGCAAACACACACATACATACACATACTATCTCTCTCTCTCTCTCTCTCTCTCTCTCTCTCTCTCTCTCTCTCTCTCTCTCTCTCTCTCTCTCTCTCTCTCTCTCTCTCTCTCTCTCTCTCTCTCTCTCTCTCTCTCTTGTAATGACTACCCACTCTCCATCAACAGAGAACTCTTTTCTCCTCACTATGTGAAAGATTCCTTTCAAAGGCGAAAAAATGGGAGAAAAAGAGGCTGGGACATTGAGGATTTAAAAAAAAAACTATATATAAATAAGTCTCAAACTCCATTTAAAATGGCTCATCAATTCAACTTCATGATCAAAATTCGTTCATTATATAATTACCAAACAGCTTACACTAATTTTATAATTACCTATTAGTGTACATACACACACAAACACAAAAAGCTTGGTATTATATTGTGTAATTACCTAATTGTAATTACCTAATTGTGCTTACGGGTAAGAGCCCAAAGCTCGTATCTTCACGTCTCCTGATCGTGTGTGTGTGTGTGTGTGTATTTGAGAGAGAGAGAGAGAGAGAGAGAGAGAGAGAGAGAGAGAGAGAGAGAGAGAGAGAGAGAGAGAGAGAGAGAGAGAGAGAGAGGAGAGAGAGAGAGAGGAGAGAGAGAGGTATTAATGTTAAGAATGATGAATTATTGAGTATAAAAAGAAAAAAGAATCATACTGAGCAATTTTTCTTCAGTGTCCAGTATTATAAAGAACACAAGGAGACGGACATTTTCACCCTTATCAAAACTAGAGCTTTTGAATATACTGCTCGAACACTGATACCACACATTGATGGTGTACTTATTATACCTGCTGATATGACAGGGGCTATACCATACTACTTGCATAACAGGCCAAGAAAAACAATATTTTGTTGACAGTTTCATAGGTATCTTTAGCATTAAGATTATTCTTAGAAAGCCATCTTCAGGCATTTTAGCAGTGAATAGGACATTATACCCCACACAGTGTTCTACCCAGAGACTTTAAAGAAGGTAAATTCTGAAATCAGAGCTACTGCCCCTTTGCATCCGCTGACAGGTAGGTACTATGACCGCAGAATTTACATTTTTAAAAGCTTCAGAGTCGAATTTTATGTGGCATAATGTGCTTTACAAGCCCTCTAACTACCAAGGTTACTAGGCATAAGAACACATACACGTACGTGTGTGTATGTAATAAAAAACATCTAAGTTCTGTTCCAGTTTTACGTCATGGACTCCCTTCTCTACCAAGGGCTACGATGGTTGCCTTCTTGCGAAGGACTTGTTTTGGCAGATGTAATCGTTACCCTGAGTGTATGCCCTTGCTAACCTCAGACGTGACGGGGAGCGAACCCTCGACCTGACGCCTCAGAGTCGCGGACGCTACCGCTTGAGCCATGGTGAAAGAGAAAACAATGGCACCCATTTCGGCACTATATGAAAAGACAGCAGGAGGCGATAAGGACATTTTTGTTCTTATCGGATCCTGAGGTTCCTGTGTTTGCAGGATCTAAGACTGAAAGAAAATCAAGAGGTTCCCTTTCTGTACTTTTTTTACAATTATAATGAAAAAAAATAATCATTAATCACACACACACACAAGCACGCACACACACACATGAATTTTCATTTAAAATAGATATAAAGGAGAAAAATAAAACAAAACAGAACAAATTAAACACTAATTCAAAGTATATATATATATATATATATATATATATATATTA
>JAXCGZ010012736.1:0-16960 GCA_037179515.1 Halocaridina rubra
TAACCTAGTATTTACCCAAAGATTTCCCTTTGAGCTGCTTATTTTTCCACTTGCAGTAGGCAGAGCACATGAAGGTAAACTCGGCTTCACCATTTGCCTTTGTACTGCCTTCATAGTCATCACACCAACATGTTTCTTGTCCTTTCCTGAGTCAGAATGTTCTTGCTCATTGCTTGACTCATCTAAATTTGAACCATTTCCTGACTGTTCATTCAGAAATGTAGGTTCTTCAAACCTTCTGCGAAATTTTGACTCTTGTTCATAACACAAGGCTGCATGATGACCATTTCTCTTACACTTCTTACAGTTTAACTGAGTGTAACATTCATTTGCATAATGCCCTGACTGAGTACATCTCAGACATTTGTTATTGTTTCTCAATTTGTCTCTGCGTTCGTTTATACTAACTACTTTATTACACTGTTCAGACTTATGACCTTGCCAACCACAGAATACACATTCTGTTTTGCTATTTACTACATTTGCAGTAGCACCATAACTACCCACATTCTTTTTATAGAACTGTATCTCATCTCTCTGGGAGGTTTGGGTCTCTCCCTTTGTGTTACCTTTTGTATTGTTGCCCTCTATATGATATATGTCTTGAATATATTTCAAGACAGTTTATTTCTACGTACCTTATGTAAGTGTTAGTTTGCATATAGTTTCGTTTATTGTAACGTAAGTGCATAAATGTATACTTTTAGACTTCGCCTGTATACTTATTAAGTTCTATCATGTATACACGTATATTCGTATGTATAATGTGTAGTTTATTAGGGAGGCTGGTCGTAGAAGACGGGGAGAAAGGAATGTAGGTCACTAATGGATTTTAGCCATTAACCCTTCACCTCCTTGATAACGCTTATTGCATCGCCTCGTTGAACAAAGAACTGTTGTAAGCAAGTCATAAGTCAACTTAGTCCTAGTACCAAGGACCCCGACAAACTAGAGGAGTTTGTGGGACTTTCTTGTAAAGTTAGTTGCCGTCGTGAGATGCTACGGGGCACTCATGTTTGTTGTTCTCGTGGGGCGTTACGAGACATTCAAGTAGAAGATACGTTTTTGATTCGGAGCCCCGTGATTGCTGACGACATCAGGGTTATCCGGACAGATAAGTACAGAGTTATTATATTTCTAACAATATTTATAACTACGTGTGAGGGACAGAATGAGCTCATTTAATTGAACACTCGTAGGTAGAATGTATGTTAGAAAATGTATTATTCTGTATGAGGAAGTTTTAATTTAAGGTGAGGAGAGTTTATTTAAATATTCACATATCAGCAGTTCATAAACCCCCATATAAAATATTTGCATGTATGTTTATGCATGTAATATTAATTATATTTTATTGGTAGAGGATTTAATTTTGAGATCGTGGTAGGCCTCTACTGAAGCCGTGTCAGGATTTCCGAATTTAGGGGGTTATAAGATCGAAGGGTAAATAACACACAGGAAATCCTCCACAGCTTTTGGTCCTTCGAACCGGATGAGAATTGGTGTGGTAATGGTGAAAATAGTGTACATTTTAGATAAGCTCCCACCTTGTAAGAAGTTAGTGTAAAACTCTACGGTTAAAATCGTCCACATTTCAGCGAAAACAGGGAGGAGCATTGCATGTATTTGCATGAATATTGCAAATATAACCTTGAAATTTAAGTGGTTGTTGAAATAAATAAGAGAATCCATTTCCCACGTGGATAAAGCGTTTCTCTATCTGTGGAAACGAAATATACTTTCGTAGTTGAGCGTCCATTAAGTAATTTGGATATTAGTACCCAATTTCGGCTGGGTGAACAGTGGTTTTTAGGGATTTGTGTGTTTACATATTTCCCATTTAACGATATCTAGAATGTCGTATTGATTCCTTTGTTTATGTAAATAAACAGAAGGTAGTGACCCACCTACTGCTAGGTGCACAGTGTCATTTATTTGAGGAACAGTGTGGTTTGCATTACACTTTCCATTTACTGTAGCTGACTTAACAGTGTCGATTAACTGATGAAAAGTGTGTTTTACACTTTGAGGATTGGCGTCATAATTGACGGAATTAAATAACTGTATGTTATTATCTTGAGATTTGGAAGATATGATAGGAAATACGAAGAATATGTCGAGTATAAGCCCCTTAAAGGGGATTCTGAAGAGGAGGATACAGAACATGACAATCTAGCTGAAACAGTAAATAATATTAGCTTAGCTGTCCTAGAACGGATTCGTAAGTTAGGAACTATGAAGAGTACTAGAGCTCCTAGTTCCGAGAGTTCAAGCCTCCCCAGTGGGCAACCCACACCGAAATTTCCTGAAGTAAAAATACCACAGTTCTCTGGAAACTATGATGAATGGCACGAGTTTTGGGATACGTTCGATAGTTTAGTACATAGTACTTCTATGGCAACTATGACAAAGTTTACCATCTTAAGAAATGCCCTTAAAGGAGATGCAAAAGACACCATAAAGGGATATCCTGTTGCTAGTGAGAGTTATGATGAATGCATTCAACAGCTGCAAGCTGTTTATGCCAGCAAGGACAGGATTGTACGAAATTTAATGAGGAAATTGGTAAAAATACCAACTCCCTGTTCTAATTATTCATCACTTTTTAAGTTCAAGCAGGAAGTAGAAGCCATTACTCGAAGTCTGAAAAATTATAAAGACACGGAGAACACTGATTGGGTGTTTTCAGAACTCGTGATGATGAAATTGCCAGAAGATGTTGAGAACTGGATTAGCATGAAAATAGACACAAAATATCCTACATATGAAACCCTCTTGAAGGAACTGGGAAAATATGTATATCATATAGAGGGCAACAATACAAAAGGTAACACAAAGGGAGAGACCCAAACCTCCCAGAGAGATGAGATACAGTTCTATAAAAAGAATGTGGGTAGTTATGGGGCTACTGCAAATGTAGTAAATAGCAAAACAGAATGTGTATTCTGTGGTTGGCAAGGTCATAAGTCTGAACAGTGTAATAAAGTAGTTAGTATAAATGAACGCAGAGACAAATTGAGAAACAATAACAAATGTCTGAGATGTACTCAGTCAGGGCATTATGCAAATGAATGTTACACTCAGTTAAAGTGTAAGAAGTGTAAGAAAAATGGTCATCACGTAGCCTTGTGTTATGAACAAGAGTCAAAATATCGTAAAAGGTTTGAAGAACCTACATTTCTGAATGAACAGTCAGGAAATGGTTCAAATTTAGATGAGTCAAACAATGAGCAAGAACATTCTGACTCCGAAAAGGACAAGAAACATGTTGGTGTGATGACTATGAAGGCAGTACAAAGGCAAATGGTGAAGACGAGTTTACCTTCATGTGCTCTGCCTACTGCAAGTGGAAAAATAAGCAGCTCAAAGGGAAATCTTTGGGTAAATACTAGGTTATTCTTTGATACAGGTTCCCAGTGTTCCTTTATAACTAGGGAATTAGCTGAAAGGCTTAAATTAAGCCCAGTAGATGAAATGTCTATTGGTATTGATGCATTTCATTCTGAGACAAAGAAAGGAAGTTTTCCTGTCGTAAATGTAGTTATCAAATTGGGGAAAAGAAGAGCCAGGGTTAAATTACTCGTAGTTGATGACATAGTAATTAGCATCCACACTCCAGGACTAGCAAAGGCTGCAAATGTGTTAAAGTCTAATGGTCACAAGTTGGCCGATGAAGATATTGATAGTGATGTACTTGATAACATTGGCATTGTTATTGGTGCCTTACATTTTAGTCAGTTTGTTAGTGGTATTGACAAGTGGGATGTCTATACTTTGATGGAAACACCGGGTGGTGTCATGTTGTATGGCCATATTCCTTGTGATACTCAACATGAACCCAGTAATGTGCAGAGGCATATTGTTATGCGAGTAGGAACACAGGTTTTTCCTACAGCTACTCAAGAGTTGATTGATGAAGCCAAAAGGCCAGTTAATAAGTTGTTGAGTGAAGAGGCCATAGAGCCTGTTAATAAGTTGTTGAGTGAAGAGGCCATAGAGCCTGTTAATAAGTTGTTGATTGAAGAGGCCATAGAGCCTGTTAATAAGCTGCTGATTGCAGAGGCCATAGAGCCTGTTTATAAGTTGTGGGAGCCAGAGAGTATTGGAGTAAAGCAAGAAGTGCGTTACGAAGATAAAACTACACTTAGAAGTTTTACAGATTCCGTTCCCTTGAAGCCTATCCACACTCCTCTCCTACACAATTTTCAGAGTGCCTTTGGACAAATGAAGTCTCTAATAGAACAGTTGGAGGAAATATTGGAGAATGTTCATGTGGGTAATTTGTTGGATGCTTGTACCAGTGAAGAGAAACAGTTTGATATATGCAATACTGCAGATGTAGAGTGGGAAAAGACCAAAATATCACTGCAAGCACTGAATTCCAACAATGCAAGACTTCAAAGGGTACTGGATCAGCGCCTTTCTGAAAATTCTAGATCTCCTAAAGTATCAATCTTTAGTTTAATCTGGAATGTTAATACAGACAAGTTGTCTTTGAAAGGTCTGAAGGCTAGAGAAGATGTGTTGACCAAACATAAACTTCTGTCACTGGTGGGTATATTTTTGGACCCCTTAGGTCTAATATCACCCTTACTAAGAAGAGGAAAAATTCTTATTCAGAGAGCTTGGTCTGAAAAGCTCTCATGGGAATATCTGTTGTCAGAAGTATACGAAGAGGAATCATCAAATTATGAAAGATATGAACGTCAAGCTGCCCAAAGGGTTAAAGAATTGTGGGCACGCTTAATCATTGATGATAAATTGTAGTACTGATGGGAAGACCCTCCATTTTTTCCTTTTTGGAGGGGCCCAGGATGTCTTGAATATATTTCAAGACAGTTTATTTCTACGTACATTATGTAAGTGTTAGTTTGCATATAGTTTCGTTTATTGTAACGTAAGTGCATGAATGTATACTTTTAGACTTCGCCTGTATACTTATTAAGTTCTATCATGTATACACGTATATTCGTATGTATAATGTGTAGTTTATTAGGGAGGCTGGCCGTAGAAGACGTGGAGAAAGGAATGTAGGTCACTAATGGATTTTAGCCATTAACCCTTCACCTCCTTGATAACGCTTATTGCATCGCCTCGTTGAACAAAGAACTGTTGTAAGCAAGTCATAAGTCAACTTAGTCCTAGTACCAAGGACCCCGACAAACTAGAGGAGTTTGTGGGACTTTCTTATAAAGTTAGTTGCCGTCGTGAGATGCTACGGGGCACTCATGTTTGTTGTTCTCGTGGGGCGTTACGAGACATTCAAGTAGAAGATACGTTTTTGATTCGGAGTCCCGTGATTGCTGACGACATCAGGGTTATCCGGACAGATAAGTACAGAGTTATTATATTTCTAACAATATTTATAACTACGTGTGAGGGACAGAATGAGCTCATTTAATTGAACACTCGTAGGTAGAATGTATGTTAGAAAATGTATTATTCTGTATGAGGAAGTTTTAATTTAAGGTGAGGAGAGTTTATTTAAATATTCACATATCAGCAGTTCATAAACCCCCATATAAAATATTTGCATGTATGTTTATGCATGTAATATTAATTATATTTTATTGGTAGAGGATTTAATTTTGAGATCGTGGTAGGCCTCTACTGAAGCCGTGTCAGGATTTCCGAATTTAGGGGGTTATAAGATCGAAGGGTAAATAACACACAGGAAATCCTCCACAATATACATATTTTCCCAGTTCCTTCAAGAGGGTTTCATATGTAGGGTATTTTGTGTCTATTTTCATGCTAATCCAGTTCTCAACATCTTCTGGCAATTTCATCATCACGAGTTCTGAAAACACCCAATCAGTGTTCTCCGTGTCTTTATAATTTTTCAGACTTCGAGTAATGGCTTCTACTTCCTGCTTGAACTTAAAAAGTGATGAATAATTAGAAGAGGGAGTTGGTATTTTTACCAATTTCCTCATTAAATTTCGTACAATCCTGTCCTTGCTGGCATAAACAGCTTGCAGCTGTTGAATGCATTCATCATAACTCTCACTAGCAACAGGATATCCCTTTATGGTGTCTTTTGCATCTCCTTTAAGGGCATTTCTCAAGATGGTAAACTTTGTCATAGTTGGCATAGAAGTATTATGTACTAAACTATCAAACGTATCCCAAAACTCGTTCCATTCATCATAGTTTCCAGAGAACTGTGGTATTTTTACTTCAGGAAATTTAGGTGTGGGTTGCCCACTGGGGAGGCTTGAACTCTCGGAACTAGGAGCTCTAGTACTCTTCATAGTTCCTAACTTACGAATCCGTTCTAGGACAGCTAAGCTAATATTATTTACTGTTTCAGCTAGATTGTCATGTTCTGTATCCTCCTCTTCAGAATCCCTTTTAAGGGGCTTATACTCGACATATTCTTCATATTTCCTATCATATCTTCCAAATCTTTCTGTTAGCGTATGATGACATCTTTCTAAATAAGTAACAACAAGTGTCTCATCATCTTTGGCAAGTTCTGTTTGACACTGAACACAATCACGTTGAACCAATTCCCGAAGGCGTTTTAATGCCTCAGGTTTAACCGACATATTGAGAAAGCAAATAGAACATAAAACAACAAACAAATAGTTGATGCAATTTTATCATCAAAGAATCCACGATCTTCTTTATGCATCCACAATGCAACAAACAATCACTCTGTAAAGAGTATCAAAGGACAATCTTCCAAATCTCAAGATAATAACATACAGTTATTTAATTCCGTCAATTATGACGCCAATCCTCAAAGTGTAAAACACACTTTTCATCAATTAAACGACACTGTTAAGTCAGCAACAGTAAATGGAAAGTGTAATGCAAACCACACTGTTCCTCAAATAAACGACACTGTGCACCTAGCAGTAGGTGGGTCACTACCTTCTGTTTATTTACATAAACAAAGGAATCAATACGACATTCTAGACATCGTTAAATGGGAAATATGTAAACACACAAATCCCTAAAAACCACTGTTCACCCAGCCGAAATTGGGTACTAATATCCAAATTACTTAATGGACGCTCAACTACGAAAGTATATTTCGTTTCCACAGATAGAGAAACGCTTTATCCACGTGGGAAAAGGATTCTCTTATTTATTTCAACAACCACTTAAGTTTCAAAGGTATATTTGCAATATTCATGCAAATACATGCAATGCTCCTCCCTGTTTTCGCTGAAATGTGGACGATTTTAACCGTAGAGTTTTACACTAACTTCTTACAAGGTGGGAGCTTATCTAAAATGTACACTATTTTCACCATTACCACACCAATTCTCATCCGGTTCGAAGGACCAAAAGCTGTGGAGGATTTCCTGTGTGTTATTTACCCTTCGATCTTATAACCCCCTAAATTCGGAAATCCTGACACGGCTTCAGTAGAGGCCTACCACGATCTCAAAATTAAATCCTCTACCAATAAAATATAATTAATATTACATGCATAAACATACATGCAAATATTTTATATGGGGGTTTATGAACTGCTGATATGTGAATATTTAAATAAACTCTCCTCACCTTAAATTAAAACTTCCTCATACAGAATAATACATTTTCTAACATACATTCTACCTACGAGTGTTCAATTAAATGAGCTCATTCTGTCCCTCACACGTAGTTATAAATATTGTTAGAAATACAATGAACTCTGTACTCATCTGTCCGGACAACCCTGATGTCGTCAGCAATCACGGGACTCCGAATCAAAAACGTATCTTCTGATCCACGGATCTCTATCACGTTCTTCTACTTGAGTGTCTCGTAACGCCCCACGAGAGCAACTAACTACTCTTTAACAAACTTATAAGTACTGTCAACAACACAGTAAACATGAGTGCCTCGTAGCATCTCACGAGTACAACCAACTTTATAAGAAAGTCCCACAAGCTCCTCTAGTTTGTCGGGGTCCTTGGTACTAGGACTAAGTTGACTTATGACTTGCTTACAACAGTTCTTTGTTCAACGAGGCGATGCAATAAGCGTTATCAAGGAGGTGAAGGGTTAATGGCTAAAATCCATTAGTGACCTACATTCCTTTCTCCAAGTCTTCTACAGCCAGCCTCCATAATAAACTACACATTATACATACGAATATACGTGTATACATGATAGAAATTAATAGGTATACATACTAAGTGTAAAAGTATATATTCATGCACTTACGTTACAATAAACGAAACTATATGCAAACTAACACTTACATAATGTACGTAGAAATAAACTGTCTTGAAATATATTCAAGACAATGGGCATTTTTAGCTGGGAGCAGAGATTGGCTGGTTAGGCTATTGCCAGTGAAAAAAATTATTATTATTATTATTATTATTATTATTATTATTATTATTATTATTATTATTATTATTATTATTATTATTATTATTATTATTATTATTACTATTATATCTCCATTTCTCAGTAGGAAGGCGAATGTGATACCTGATTAGAAAGGGTAGGAGGGATACGGCTCTAAACTATAGACTTGTTTCCTTGACCAGCATAGTTATGGAGAAACTACTAAGGGAACACATCTCTCTTCGCTTGGAATCCTTCTACTTTTTTCAGGGAGACAACCGTCCTAGCCCTTAGTTGAAAAGGGAGTTCGTGACGTAAAACCGAAACCAAACACCATAGCTTCAGAGACGGTAGATCAACAGTAAGCCGATTCTTTCAGGAAAGAAAGGGCCGGACAGATTGCATATTCTTTGACTTCCAAAAAAGCATTTGACACTGTCCCACACGGGAGACTTTTTAAGAAGCTGTACGCAATGGCAAGAATAGGTGGAAATGTCTTGAAATGGATATAAACATACTTAGAAAGAAGGAAACAGAGGGTTAGAGTAAGACACGCAGTGTCTGAATAGAGAAGAGTTAGTAGTTGTGTTACACAGGGTTCAGTTTTCGGGCCACTTTTATTCCTTGTATATGTAAATGACTTACCAGAGTTGTAAATTCACTCATGAATATGTTTGCAGATGATGCAAAGATTGTGAAGAAAGTAAAAAACGAAAACAATGGTAGAGAACTTCAGGAAGATCTAAATAGCCTACACGAGTGGTCAGAAAAGTGGCTAATGAAAGTCAGTACTTCAAAATGTGAGGTAATGACAATGAGTACAAGTGAAAGAAGGACCAAGCTTGAGTACTCGGTAAAAGGAGCAAAACTTCAAGAGACAGAATGAGAGAGATCAAGGAGTAAACATATTGGCAGATTTGTCTCTAGAAATGCATATAAATGGCACAGTAAGGGCAGCATATGCTTTCTTAGCAAATGTAAGGGTAGCCTTCAGGCACATGGACAAGGAACTGTTTAGAAATATTTATGTAACCTATGTGAGGCCAAATCTTGAATATGCAGCCCCCTTTTGGAATCCGCTCTTGAAAAAGCGCGTAGTTAAGCTTGAAAAAGTTCAAAGACATGCCACGAAACTGGTACCAGAAATATGCAATCAGAGTTATGATGAGAGGCTGAGGGAATTAGATTTACCATCACTCGAAGCTACAACATTGAGAGGGGATATGGTGACGATTTTAAATTCCTTCATGGTTATGACAGAGTGGATAGGGATCGATATTTTGATATGGCTGGCGCTAGAACTAGAGGTCATAGTTTGAAGCTTCGTAAGAAAACTTCATTGCAGGATGTAAGGAAGTACTTTTTTTAATGTAAGAGTAGTTGATGATTGGAATTCGCTAAGCGAATGGTAAGTATCACTAAGTACAAAATGGAACCAATCAGGAGACGGGAAGTTACGAGCTTAGGGCTCTTTCCCATACGCATAATTTGGTAATTAAATTAGATAATTACAGAGGGGATTGCCAGTCCAGTCCCACCTTCTTGAGACATCCCCTGTGAAGGACCTAACAAGGATAGGGGGAGGTGTCAATGGAAACCCTTTATACCCAAGAAACAAAAAATTTGATTGAGGTATATACCTTGGCTTGTTATGAATGTAATTGCCTAATTGTAATTACCTAATTGTGTTTACGGGAAAGAGCCCAAAGCTCGTATCGTCCCGTCTCCTCATCGGTTCCATTTTATACTTAGTCATACTTATTATATTTGTCCATAAAACTATGGATTAAGAGAGCATTAACTACCTCCTCGCTCAGCGAATTCCAATTATCAACTACTCTTACAATGAAAAAGTATTTCCTTACACCCTGAAAAGAAGTTTTCTTACGAAGCTTCAAACTATGACCTCTAGTTCTAGAGCCAGCCATATAAAAATATCGATCCCTATCCACTCTATCATAACCATGAAGGAATTTAAAGACTGTCACCATATCCCCCCTCAATCTTCTAGCTTCGAGTGATGGTAAGTCTAATTCCCTCAGCCTCTCATCATAACTGAGATTGCGTATTTCTGGCACCAGTTTCGTGGCATGTCTTTGAACTCTTTCAAGTTTAGCTATGTGCTTTTTCAAGAGTGGATTCCAAAAGGGGGCTGCATATTCGAGTTTTGGCCTCACATAGGTTACATAAATATTTCTGAACATTTCCTTGTCCATGTGCCTGAAGGCTACTCTTACATTTGATAAGAATGCATATGCTGCCCTTACTATGCCATTTATATGTATTTCTGGAGACAAATCTGCCAGTATGTTTACTCCTAGATCTCTCTCATTTTCTGTCTCTTGAAGTTGTACTCCAGCCACTGAGTAGTCAAGCTTGGGCCTTCTTGCACTTGTACCCATTCTCATTACCTTACATTTTGAAGTGCTGAATTTCATTAGCCACTTTTCTGACCACTCATGCAGACTATTTAGATCTTCCAGAAGTTCTCTACAATTGTCCTCGTTTTTTACTTGCTTCACAATCTTTGCATCATCTGCAAACATATTCATGAATGAATTTACAGACTCTGGTAGGTCATTTACATATACAAGGAACAAAAGTGGCCCTAAAACTGAACTCTGTGGAACTCCACTAATAACTCTTCTCCATTCAGACAATGAGTGTCTTACTCTAACCCTCTGTTCCCTTCCTTCTAAGTAAGTTTTTATCCATTTCAAGACATATCCACCTTCTAGCCATTGCTTGCA
Organism: Halocaridina rubra; assembly: GCA_037179515.1. Classification (NCBI taxonomy): domain Eukaryota; kingdom Metazoa; phylum Arthropoda; class Malacostraca; order Decapoda; family Atyidae; genus Halocaridina; species Halocaridina rubra. The sequence continues at coordinate 11,046 of JAXCGZ010012736.1, forward strand.
ACTTCCTAATAAGTCTCCCATGTGGAACAGTGTCAAACGCTTTCTGGAAGTCTAGAAATATGCAATCTGCCCAGCCATCTCTTTCCTGTAAGATTCGGCTTACCTCATCATAAAATTCTAATAAGTTTGTTGCTGTTGATCTACCTTCTTTGAAGCCATCTTGCCTCACTGACAAAAAGTTGAAGGATTCCAAGTGAAGAGAGATATGTTTCCTTAGTAGTTTCTCCATAACTTTGCAAACTATGCTGGTCAAGGAAACTGGTCTATAGTTCAAAGCCGTATCCCTCCTTCCCTTTTTGAAGATAGGTATCACATTTGCTTGTTTCCAGCATCTTGGAATCTCCCCTGACTCCAGTGACTTTTTAAATATGATACTTAGTGCCACTGATATTGAGTTTGCACATTTTTTAAGGACATGAGGGGATATGTCATCAGGATCTGTAGCTTTATGAACATCTAAATCCATCAGCACTTTGCATACCTCTGTGGTTGTAAGGTTGATGTTCTCTAATACCGGCCCTTGAGCTTCTATCTCTGCAATCTGAGGGGGTGGGGTATTTTCTACTGTAAATACTGACTGAAATTCCTCGCTCAGTTCTTTGCAGATCTCTTCATCCGTCTCAGTGATGCTTCCATCCGCTCTCTTTAGCCTTAAAACCTGTTCTTTTACCTTCAGTTTTCCTCTGATAAAGCTGTGGAAAAGCTTGGGATTTTCTTTAGCCTTCCTGGTGATGTCCCTCTCATAGTCTCTCTCTGCCTCTCTCCTTTTACTTAGGTAGTCATTTCTTGCTCTTTTGTAGGTTTGCCAAGCATTTATGTTTTTTCTCCTCCTATGCTTTTTCCAGCATTTGTCTCTCCACTCCTTAGCTCTTTTACACTCATTATCGAACCATCTCTCTCTGGCATGAATTACACTTACTTTGTGACAGGTATGCAGCAATCTACTATCTTCCCATATTTCTCACAAAAGATGTCATACATTTCTTGTACAGATTTGTTGTAAAATTAGGTTCTCCAGTCAATAACTGCAAAAAGCTCATTCATTTTGATGTAATCTCCTTTCGGATAGTTCCCCCTCATGTCCTCAGTGCCTCTACTCTCAGGAAGAATATCTTCAATGATATACTCCATCAACAACACACAGTGGTCACTGTGACAGAGTGTTTTGCTCAAAGTAACCAAAGGCTGTTAGATGCCTTATTAATTAATTTAGTAACTTGACTGTTATTTTCTAACTAAAAAAATTAATTCCCACTTCTTGACTTTTGCAGATTATGATTATTTGCAATTTATAATTTAGCTTATAGCTAATTTTAAATATACCTTATTTACTCTTCTTGTACGTGTAGAAGTATAGTCCCGATTTAAAGGCTGCTCCTATTTTTCGTCTGCTACGAGCCAACAACATTCTGGAGATTGTTTACCAGTAACCTAATTTTTCATTATTATTCTCGTTTTATTTTATTTGCTTCCACTTGTTGCACCTAAAAATACTGTCTCTCCCTTGCATCTCTGCTATAAATGCCTGCCAGGGATCACCACTAAAATAGTCCTTAAATTATATCAGAGCCAGTTACTGCTCTAGAAAATGTATCCTACAGATGAACTCACCAGGAGGGACAATGAGACGCCCTACTTTGGCGCTCAATCTTCAAAGAGGCAACATCTCGCCTGAGCAGTCTAAGTTTATTTCAAACCTTATTTACGTGGCATCTTCACAGGAATTCAGCTAGCACAACAAGATGAGGGATAGTGTATGGTAAAGCTCGTGGGTCAAGCAAATTGGTTTATTTTCGAGAATTAGTTACATTCGTTACTGGCTAAATCTTACGGATTTTTATTCTCAGATTCCATTCCTATACACACGAAATTTTGTAGATTACCAAACTGGAATCTCACATGCCAAAGTTAATTCCTTAACCTGTAAATTACAGCTGATATACATTGCTAAGAAGTTTCTTTTCAATGAATGTGATAAACAAAAATCTCATCCTCTGAAGACTGGTTATGAGCCCGTAAAAATCTATCTCTTTTCCTAGTAAATTCTAATTTCATTTCACCTCTTTCTATCATCGTAAATAAAGTGTTTTACATCAAAAACTCGTCAATAAAGCTATTTGCTATACAAATTGCAAATAATTAAAAGGTAGTTTTACCCTGTTGGCTTTGCAAATATTTCCTGTTAACCACAATTTAATGAATGCATACTGTATTTATCTTGTTAATTCTTCATATGTTGGGGATAAAGTGTTTTGAGTTATAAGTTGCAAATACCTCAAAAGGTGGTTTTGCACCCTTTTTTTTCATTGCAAACAGTTCTTGATAACCAAAAGTGAATGAATACTGTATTTATCTCGTAGATTCTTCCTTTATCCTAAATAGAGTGTTTTACCATATCAGTTGTTAATCAGTAATAAGCATTGCAACTTTTGTGGTTACACACAATTTAAGGAATACATACAGTACTGTATTTGTCTTGCTTATTCTTCATTTATTGTGAATATATTGTTTTCCTTTAAAACCAGTAAAGAATTAATGGTTTTGTATGCTATTATGGTAGCATAAATATTTCTGGTTAGCTGTGAATAACCAATATATTTTTATCCAGTAGAATGACATTGGAAACTCATTATATGTGTGCTCATGCTTTCAGTTTCCCATTATAAACAGTGTGTCATTTCTGTTTCTGAAATTGCAGTGTCCTGTATTCTACTCTGCCTGTGTGACAGAGGTAATCGTCGAGTTGAGGCCAAAGTCTTGGCATACGTCCGTGGTGCCGGGGAACGAAATCGTGCTCACCACCTCCGGGATTCGAGGCAGCATTTCATAAAATTTAATTTGAGAAATTTAATTCAATTCTTTTAATGTCATTGCATTACCAAAATTAAAAGAAAGTTGAATTCTGAGTTTCATTTAACCGACTAATGGTAATAGAGATGGGGTGTTCAAGTACAAATATCTGTCCTGTCTGTTTGTGAGCTCTTAACCGAGCTCGGTACTTTGAGTCCCCTTAGTAAAACCGAATCTTAACAACACTCTAGAATCCTAAACCCCAACAAGATTGGCGCCCGAACAGGGACCCGAACAGACAGACTGATTTGATAAATTTATTTTTATTTTGCTTTTTAACATTGCACATGAAACCCGATTACCATTGGCTTGATTATTGAAATGAATGAATTATAGGCTGCACACGAAAATTTTCGCACTAGAGATATTGCGGATAAGAAATTTTTCTTTATTTCCAGTATTAATTATGGTAACTAATATTTTCTTGTTTCCCATGTGGTAAACAATATTTTAGGAAATCTACATGAGATTATGTGGTAACAGACTTAGGACTTTGCATGACGAGAAGACGTGTTATTTAAAATTTCATTTATTTGCGTGATAAGATTGAATTTTAAAGCATTCGTGTTTTATATATCCGTTAAAGGGTGATACTTGTTAGGAATTGTTTATATTTCCTTGGGATTTAGGAATTGGGAGAAAGCATATTAAGTATTTTGCTTATAATTGTGTTTTATATTCAAGCATTGACTGCTCATAGATTGGAAGAAAAATTTTGGTGTCATTTATCGAGCCTAGGCTAAGCCTTTCATGTGTCTGAGTTGTCACTTGAAAATAAATTTTCTCATTACTAGTAGAAATGTGCAATCTGGCTGCCTAGTAAGCTGTTAGCTTATCGTTGGTGTATTTTGCATAGGATCTGTGTCCTTTTGGCAACACTCCAGAATTTTACTTACGACATTTTATTTGTGGGTACTGCCATATACGCGTTCATACGCAGGCACGACCGCTATACTGTACTTGTTTGTATTACTTACGACATTTTATTTGTGGGTACTGCCATATACGTGCTCATACGCAGGCCCGACCGCTATACTGTACTTGTTTGTACTCTCAGGCACTGGGTGCTAGTCGGTAAAATTCGTTGTTGCTCGTTCCTTTCATTTGCACCATAACCGCAGGTACTGCCACATATTGCTGTTAAGCAGGCACGACTGCCATTCTGTATTACCAGTGTTTCATGCACTGTTTTGCAACATTTTGTTGCTGTTGCACTTGATTGTGTTGCTCATTCCTTTCATTTGCACCATAACCGCAGGTACTGCCACATATTGCTGTTAAGCAGGCACGACTGCCAATCTGTATTGCCAGTGTTTCATGCACTGTTTGCAACATTTTGCTGCTGTTGCACTTGATTGAATTTTGAGTCACTTTTATGGTGAGGTTTTGAGATCACTTTTACGTTTAAGTTTGAACTGTGGTGTTGAATTTTTTTTTTCTCTCCTTGGTGTTGTGTGGTTCTTTCAATTTTTTTCTACTACTGTATTGTAGAGATTTGTTTTTTTGTGTGGTTGTTTTGGCACTTCGTTATTGACTGTTTAGGAAACAAACATGGAAACCATCAAAACATTCGATGAGGAGCGTTACCTGGACATAATGATTGCTAGGGGTGAGAGATACGGTTTTTCCCCAAGACAGAAGCTCTTCGAATGGGCTCATGAGAAGATGGTTGAACGCCGAGATAAGCTGGAGAAGAGAGCAACTGATGAGGCACAAGCACAACGTGAGGAGGCACAAGCACAACGTGATCATGAGCTTGCGCTTGCTCGGGTTCTAGCGGGAATCCCAGACAGTAGTCCTTTATCCGAAAATAGAGATTACAGGAACGGGGATCACAAGAGCCCTTCACAGAATTTTAATCATCCAGCTCATCCTCCTCACACTCCTAAGCCTCATTACGGCCATGCACCCACACTCAAGAAGGATGACCCGGTAAGACCTAAGCCTCAGCAGTTCAGAAGCAAAGGCCAATACTCTGCTCCACCTTCCCAGGGTTTTCAGCCAAACTCTAAGAGCCACCATGCTCCCTCACACAGCGGTGGCCCACATAGCCGTCTGGCCACTCACTCAGCCTATGTTGTGGAAACATGGCCAGAAAGGGCCAATGAGGATAATGCCGAGGAACCACCACACAAACTTGCCAATGTGGAATTCATCGAACATGATGATCTGGAAATGATCCCAAAATGCCTAGAAACCATAAATGGTGTGGAAGCTGAGATAGCCCTTGACACAGGGGCCAATGGCATACTTGTTGACGAGAGAATCGTCAGGGATGAAGATTTTACCAGCAAAGTCGTTCGGGTGCGGGTTACTGAAGGAACACCCCAAATACGACGCTGCTGTGTCATTAACCTGGATTGTAAATACTACAAGGGAAAAGCCCCAGCTGTGGCAATGATTGGGCTTATGTACCCTGTCTTGATTGGTCGTGCACTGAACCTAGTTCCTACTTTCCAGGACGACCTCTACCATAAGGACATTTCTCGTTATAACTTCCCTCGGGGGAAGTCACATGAAGCCATTTCAGCAGCAACTCCTGGCCTCGATGCCAAGAATATGGACGATTCTCCGACTGACTCCGTTGAGTCTGCCGCAATTAGTAAACGTAATGTGGAACACGGAGAGTTTACCCCTCCTTTACCAGATGATGCACCTCTAGAGCCATTGAAGTCCCGTCCAGACTTTGCCAAATTGCAGCAAGAGTACCCCAGCCTCAAACGCTGGATGCAGCAGGCCACGGAGGGAAGGACCTTCACGGTGAGAGGAGGAGGCCAGATCACTTACGCCCTTGAAGATGGACTACTTCGTAGGCATGTGACTAAAGATGGCCACATCTTTAAACAGTTGGTGGTGCCCGCTTCGTTGCACCGCCAGGCTATGTATGTGGCACACCATTTACCTCTGAGTGGACAGAGGCAAAGCAAAAACTCGGCACGTCCTTCAGAAGGCTTTTGCATGGCCAAACATGTACACCGAGGTAGACAGATATGTAAGGTCCTGCCCTATCTGTCAATCCACCTCAACGGCACCGGTACCGAAAGTTCCCCTGGGGATAACCAAGC
>JAXCGZ010012737.1:0-5000 GCA_037179515.1 Halocaridina rubra
GGCCAACCTACTAAACATTATTTTATAAGTTTTGTTTCACTGATGGGCTTCCTTACTATTTAGTGCTGTATTCAAACTGTTTGTAATTATATATATATATATATATATATATATATATATATATATATATATATATATATATATATATATATATATATATATATATATATATATATATATATATGTACTAGGTGCTATATGCTATATGAATCATTGGTTGAAAGTTGAACTTAGAAAGTTTATCAGTCAGTACTAAATGGAAGAAAAAAAATTGGGGGTAAGGGAGTATTAGCATCATAGCTGAGTAACGTAAGGGGGACACATACTGCAAATGCTCCTGTATCTTTTTTAGCTCATAAATCTGTCAATGGAGACCATTTATAACTATGATTGATGTAGCACTGTTAATATAAACTCTTTCCACATATCCCTCTTGGCCTATTTAAAATGAAAGGCATTAATAGCGGTCAGTTTCTACTAGCAAGGACTATCATGTTCATTCTCTTTCACTTATTTACATAGATATGTTTCAACGTGTTTGAAAAGTACCGTAGTCACTAAAGGGGGGTTTACACGGTCAAACGGTTCGTCGAACGCGGTTCGACAGACAAGTGTTTGAAGTGATGTTCGAACGTGTGAACGGGGTATTTGGCTGTCGAACACGGAACGTGTTCGACAACCAAAGTGTTTTGTGCATTATGCTAATCTTGTGGGCTTGCGAAGAAATCTTTTAAGGAGTCTTAAGGGGGGTTTACACTGTCAAACGGTTCGTCGAACGCGGTTCGACAGACAAGTGTTTGAAGTGATGTTCGAACTTGTGAACGGGGTGTTTGGTTGTCGAACACGTTCCGTTCCGTGTTCGACAACCAAATACCCCGTTCACACGTTCGAACATCACTTCAAACACTTGTCTGTCGAACAGAGTCCGACGAACCGTTTGACCGTGTAAACCCCCCTTAAGACTCCTTAAAAGATTTCTTCGCAAGTCCTCAAGGATTATTACAATGCACAAAACACTTTTCTTATTTTTCTAAAGGAGTAACTCTTTCTTTCTTTCTTTCTTTCTTTCTTTCTTTCTTTTTTTCTTTCTGTTTGAGCTTAAACCCCAAAATTAAATATTTGGAAGAAGGAAAAATGATATTAATGAGTATTTGCTAATGATGTTGTCGGTTAAGCTGTTGCTCATTAATAATCTGAAAAAAAAATCGAAGTTCTGACACTCTATCTTACGATGGTAGGAGATGAGGAAAGGAAGGGGGGGGGGCACACACTCACACATACACACACATACACATACACACACAAAATGAGAATTTTCTTTGGCATCTAAAGATAAAAATGACTATAATAAAATATTTTCTGTTTCCAGTGGAAACGCTCTCATCCGAGATGACTCGATAAATATTACTGAACACTATTATTAAAGTATTTAGTAATAAATATCACTGTTATTAAAAAATTCTATTGTGATTTTAATATTAATATGAATATTAATGCTGTAAATTTAGTAATTTCACACATGGGCCATGAGATGTCACAGAGAAAGTATGTCATTTAGGATTGCTACAGTGAAGCTTGATACACGAGGAAGGAAGTAATGCATCCACGTGTTTCCCTGTGTATGTCATAAGAATCGTGTACTAGAGATATCCCCAGTGAGAGTGTAGAGAGATTTGCACTCGTATTCCCATCGTGACGTAGCCGTGAATACGAGAAGCAAGGAAACGAGAGGAGGGGGTTAGCAGACTTTGATTTTTTCCCCCAATCCAGAAATAAATGGCAGAAGAGTCTAGAATTACCAGGGTAAAGGATTCCTTTCCTGTTCTTTTGTTGCAGATGTACTGCCTTCACATTTTTGAAATTGGTGGGATATTGTATTTTACTTCAAAAGATATGTTATTACTATTTTTTTTCATAATCATGAATTCAGATCCCCATTTTAAGCCAAGAAAAATGAGCCTCATAAAACCCGCCCTCTCTTAGCTCTACGGGCGGTTGTCTTGAAGCATAAGATATTTGGGAGGTTGCAATTATGCTTACCAATCGCTTTCAGTCGCCAGCAGCAACAACATCAGTAATAATAATAATAATAATAATAATAATAATAAAAATAATAATAAAAATAATAATAATAATAATAATAATAATAATAATAATAATAATAATAATAATAATAATAATAATAATAATAATAATAATCTATCTATCTATCTACCTTGGCTGTTTCCCCCTTTAATTGGGGGGTAGCCGACATCAAGAAAGGAAAACAAATAGGGGGATTACTTTGCTCTATGGGCAATGACGAGGGAGCTAGCGACCGCTCAGATGGCACTGCTGGAGTGCCACAGCCCATCCTCCCGGCTCTTCCACAACCTGTGTTGCTTCACAACTGCCAAATCCTCCTACTGCCCCTACCACAGGGCTACCTCTGTAAGATGCAGCCCCGTGGTAACAGCAGATGCCCATCAGAGCTGCGTCACAATCGCTCGCCACTCATTTCTATTCCTAACACGCTCGCTTGCTTCCCTCACATCCATCCTCCTATCATTCAGGGCTCTCCTTACTCCATCCATCCATCCAAACCTAGGCCTCCCTCTAGTATTTCTCCCATCAACTCTCGCATTCATCACCTTTTTCAGCAGCCTTTCATCATCCATCCTTTCTACATGGCCAAACCATCTCAGAACATTCATATCTACTCTGGCTGCAATTTCTCTCCTCACACCCGTTCTTGCTCTCACCACTTCATTCCTAACCCTATCCAATCGAGATACACCAATCATACTCCTCAGGCATTTCATCTCAAATACATTTAGTTTCCGTCTCTCACTTACTTTCATACCCCATAACTTTGATCCATACATCACAGTTGGCACAACCACTTTCTCATACAAAACTTTCTTAACATTCATTTCCAACCCTCTCTTCTTCATCACTCCTTTCAATGCACCCAACACTTTACATCCTTCATTCACTCTGTGACACACATCTGCTTCCACTCCACCATTTGCAGCTATAATCGAGCCTAAATACTTAAACTGATTAACCTCCTCAATTGTCTTTCCATTCAACATAACATTCAATCCAGCACCATCCTCATTTCTTGTACACCTCATAACCTTACTCTTTCCCACATTCACTCACAACTTCCTTCTCTCACACACCATTCCAAATTCTGACACTAACTGACACAGCTTTTCCTCTGAATCTGCCACCACCACAGTATCATCTGCAAACAGCAACTGATTCAGGTCCCACTCGTTATCATCCCCATCTACCATTCTCAAACCTCGACCACGCACTCGCTCATTCACCTCTCTTACAACTCCATCAATATACAAATTGAACAGCCATGGCGACATCACACATCCCTGTCTCAGTCCCACACTCACTGAAAACCACTCACTCACTTCATTCCCTACCCTAACACAAGCTCTACTGCCCTCATACAAACTCTTCACTGCATGCAACAATTTACCATTAATTCCATATAATCTCAAAACATTCCACATAGCCTCTCTATCAACTCTATCATATGCTTTCTCCAGATCCAAAAATGCAAAATACACATCCTTACCCTTTGCTAAATATTTCTCACATAACTGCCTAACTATAAAAATCTGATCTATACAACCTCTACCTCTCCTAAAACCACTCTGCACTTCCGCGATCACATATTCTGTCTTATCCCTAATCCTATTAACCAGTATCCTACCATATACTTTTCCTACCACACTCAACAAACTTATACCCCTAAAATTACTGCATTCATACATATCTCCCTTACCTTTGCATAGGGGCACTATACAGGCAATCACCCATTCCACTGGCACCAATGACAACATAAAGCATATATTAAACACTCTCACTAACCATTCCAATGCAGTCACACTCCCTTCTTTCAACATCTCCACTCTCACACCATCCATTCCAGGTGCTTTACCTGCTTTCACTTCATACAATGCCCTTTTCCCCTCCTCTCTTGTAATCTCTCTCTCATTTTCATCTCCCATTACTGGCCCTTGAACCCCTCCCACTGCCACTATAGCTGCCTCTCTGTCTTCCTCAACATTCAGCAAGCACTCAGAATATTCTGCCCATCTTTTCCTTGCATTGTTCCCTCTTAACATCTGTCCATTCACATCTTTCACTGTCTCTTCCATCCTCGATCCACCCTTCCTTACTCTCTTCACTTCTTTCCAAAACTTCTTTTTATTCTCCTCATATGACCTACTAAAATCCTGTCCCCACCTAACATTTGCCAACCTCTTCTCTTCCTCTACCTTCCGCTTGGTTTCCACATTTTTCTCCCTATATCTTTCATACTTCTCCCTACTTTTACACTGCAGCCATTCCTCAAAAGCCCTCTTTTTCTCTTCCACCTTCATTTTCACCCCTTCATTCCACCACTCGCTGCCCCTCCTCATGCCACCTCCAACAAACCTCTTTCCACACACATCACTTGCATGTCCCACAAAACATTCTTTCATCAACCCCCATTCCTCCCCTAACTCCCTAACTTCTCTTTCTTTCACCCTGTCATATGCTACTCTCAACCTGTCCTGATATTCCTGTCTCTTCTGTGGCTTTTTCAACTCTTCCACCTTCACTATTTCCCTTCTACATTCCCCCACACTAATTCCCCACTCTTTTGTTACTACCACTTTTGCTTCAACCAAAAAATGATCAGACATCCCAGCAGCCACACCCCTGAATGCATGTACATCTTTCACTCTACCAACCATGCTCTTTGCTACCAACACATAATCCATCAATGCTCTTTCTTTCACTCTTCCATTTGCCAATCTCATCCATGCATACTTATTTATTAACTTCTTAAATAAACTATTACCTATCACCAACTCTTGCTCCACACACATATCTAACAGTCTCTCGCCACTCTCATTCCCACCTGGTACCCCATACTTTCCTACAACACCTTCTATCTCTCCATCACCCACTCTGGCATTCAAGTCACCCAACACAACTACATAGTTCCT
>JAXCGZ010012737.1:7500-15000 GCA_037179515.1 Halocaridina rubra
CCACATATTTACTGGTGGACTCAGTGGGCTCTTGAATGTGTATAACGATCAGGAATATCACGGCAGAACTACACATGTGTTTGGAAAATGTATTAAAAAATATTCACCAGCATTAAATACATATGTCAAACTCATCCATTTTCTTCAGGACGTTATAAATTTTAAGTCACATTTTGAATTAACCACCGATTCAGTCTCTTCGAGATCACAAACTATATCCAGGTACAGATACACAGAAAAGTGAAAACCTGTTGTCATATTTTCTGGATACTTTGCTATTTACTTTAAAATATTATGTTGAGACTGAACCGGCAACCCATTCTGCAAAAAGACAGTTTTGTATTGGGTTGTATTTATTTCTTATTTATCTATTTTTTGTTATCTGTTTCTTTTTTTTTTTTTTTTGCCTCTCCCTCTTATCCTTAAAAAGATCCAACGAAGCGCAGTGTTAGAACCAGAGCAATGGCTTTAATCGCTGAGCCTACTGAGCGAAATGAGGCTACCACGCGATGGACTCCAGTACCCTGACTTAGACATAGGCTCGATTTCTCAAACATTGTAAACCTAGGATACCATATTGTTAGTTAGCTAGACACACACAAATGGATTTCATAAACGCATCTGACGCGGTTCTGTGTATGGCTAGGATCCCATGAGGGATCCTAGCCTTACACAGAACCACGTCATATGCGTTTATGAAATCCATTTGTGTGTGTCTAGCTAACTAACAATATGGTATCCCAGGTTTACACTGTTTAAGAAATCGGGCCACATGGGATCCTAGCCATACACAGAACCGCGTCAGATGCGTTTATGAAATCCATTTTTTGTGTGTCTAGCTAACTAAAAATATGGTATCCTAGGCTTACGCTGTTTAATAGGTATATGGGAATGAATGCAAAGAGAAGAATATATGAAGGTGTGATTGTGCCAACAGCATTTTATGGGGAAGATACTAGGAATGCAAGAGAGGATAAAAAATCAAGTTGAATGTATAGGAGATGAACTGTTTGAGAATTACGACTGGTGTACTAGAATAGTGAGAAATGAGGAGATCAGGCAGAGAACGGGTGTTGAAAGAAGGCTGTCGGATAGGCTTGATCAGAGATTGTTGAGTTGGACTGGACACACGGAAAGGATGAGTGATGAAAGAATAGTGAAGAGAGTATGGAGTGCAGAAGTGGTTGGAGTTATGACAAGAGTTAGACTTAGAATGAGATGGATGAATGGCGTGATAAGGATATTGAATGCACTTGGAGTGTCAGTGGAGCAGGGTAAAGAGTGTGCAAGAAATAGGAATGAGTGGAGGGAGATTGTGCATAGGTGACTCGAGCCAAAGGGATTTCTCGCACCTGCTAACTCAGTGAACTGTGATGGAGGGGTGTAAGGGAAGTTGCCATGTGATGCAGAGGTGGGGGTAAACCAGCTGCGGCTGTCGGGTCTCATTGTAGAATATCCTTGCCCGCCTACCTTGTTGGTGACACAGGCAGTTTGGTAGGGGGGAATTGGGGCAACATGTAGTAGGTTAGCCCATGGCACCAGCGGCCCATTGCATTACTACAGCTGAAAGGTCTTTTGGACTTTAATAGGACTGACCAGGACAGTTCGATGTTAAGTCTTCCTTCAGTTACGGTTCTTTTTCTATGCCTACATCAACACAGAATATTCTTGGATATTTGTTACACATCTCTTACTAACCCTTCACATCTGACAAGCCACAACACTTGCCATCTCTGTTTCTTTTTACTTTTTGTTTTCTTCGTACCCAGGCCAGATGAGGGCATATTAATTTATTTATTTTTTGCCCGTCCTGGTGTCACAATCATAAAAAAAAGTAAAAGAAAAATCGGGCTAAAGAAAAGCTTTAAGTTTAGCCTAAAGAGTTGAATTAAGAGCCTCCTGGGGGGGGGGAGCAAGGCGTTATATCTACTGAGCTATCGCAGATGTCTTATCCATACTCTGTAAATGTGAACTTGAAGAAAAAGATTTATTATATTTGAAAATTAGTCTTTCGATATTTTCTGAACTTCTACTTAAGAGACCTTGTAAGATTTATTTCGTCCACCAAGATACAGGGGGTGGGGTTTGTATTTATGTTAGAAATTATCTTAGTGCATCAGAAATAACCACAGGTTTAGAAAAAACTGAGGAGCTCGAAGATTTATGGATCACTGTGCAGTATCAGAAACTTCCATCTTTCATTGTAGGGTGTGTTTACCGTCACCCTAAAGCACCTACCAGTTCATTCAATCATCTGCTAGAAACATTCAGAAATATCTGTGTGCGTCATAAACCCATATACATACTTGGTGATTTTAATGATGACTTGCTCTCAGCAGATAACAAAATGAAAAGGGTGATCAACACTGTGAAGTTAACACAAATAGTGACAAAACCGACCCGCATAACCCCTAATTCTAGGACTCTCATAGATCTGATAGTAACAAATAAAGTGGAAAGTATACCCTATTGGGAAGTAGTTCCCTGCCCAATTGCAGACCACGAGCTGAACATTGCTATGCTATACATAAACAAGCCCAAAAGGAAGCCTCTCCTCAAGACATTCCGGTGTCTAAAAAATTACTCCACTGATATCTTTTGTGAAACATTAATCAACAACACAAATGCACTTAATAGAATTAAATACACAGATAACGTTGATTTGCAGGTTGAGATTCTAACAAAAGTCTTCCTTGAATGCCTAGATAGTTGTGCACCCATTGTAACAAGAAAAATAACCCGCCCCTCAGCCCCCTGGCTAACTAATGACATCAAAGAGGCAATGCAAATCAGAAATCAAATACAAAAAGAGCTAAAAATGAATAGATATGATATGACTCTCCGAGAACGTTATAAAACAGAAAAGAAACGTGTCAGATCTCTCATCAGTGTAAGTAAAAAAGACTTTTACAAAAAACAATTTAATGACTCTAGACATGATACAGCAGCAACATGGAAAGTGATAAGAAGCATGATACCAAATGAAAAGAGTACCTCAGAAAGTTATGAAAATATTACGGAGTTGAAAGACAAAGCAGAAAACTTTAATAACTATTTTGCTAACGTTGGCAAAAATACACATGAAAAAACTCAAGAAAACATCAACTCAGTGAATATGAGTAATTGCTTAAATGACAATTCTTCCAATGAAAACACAGGAGAGTACTTCAAGATAAATCCTATAGATTGTGCTACCCTAATTCTCACCATAAAGAGCCTAAGAAACTCTGGCTCTTATAGTTCAGATGGTATACCATTTCAGTTCATCAAAGATGCTCTACCCATGATTGCATCCTATATTCTAACTATTATGAACACTTCCATTGTTACTAAAAAGTTTCCTGACTCTTGGAAAATATCACATGTAATACCTCTGCATAAAAAGGGGGACAGAGAAGATGTGACAAACTATCGTCCCATTTCCCTGCTACCCATTTTCTCTTAAATATTAGAAAAAATTGTTGCATGCCAACTTATGTCATATTTAGAATCAAATAGACTATTAAGTATTAACCAACATGGTTTCAGACCGAAACTTTCGACGGAAACTGCACTGCTTAAAGTTACGAATAGTATATATAATAATATAGATATGAAAAAAATATCTTTGCTTGTATTATTAGACTTATCAAAAGCCTTCGACAGTGTAAACCATGAAATTCTTTTAAGTAAATGTATTAACTTAAATATTGATCCAAGCTGGTTTAGCGAGTATCTATCTAATCGTAAACAGTCCATACGTCTTAGCAACATTATCCCTGTGCCAAAAAATGTATCATTTGGTGTTCCACAGGGATCAGTACTTGGTCCTATCCTCTTCTCCATTTACGTAAATGATCTATCTTCTTTAATTTCTGACTGTTTAGTCGTACAATATGCAGATGACACTCAACTACTCCTTAGTGGTGATATTAATAATCTCCCAGAGCTAACTTTAAGAGCAGAAAACACTCTGTCAAAAATTAAAACCTATTTCCAAGAAATTGGGCTGTTAATTAACGAAAGTAAAACACAGTGCATATTCATTGGTTCAAGGTTCCACATAGCACAAATTCCAGAAAACACAACAATTAATTTTTGCGACAATATTATCACACCTAGCAAACCAGTCAAAAACCTAGAAATTCACTTTGATAACCACATGTTGTTTGATTCCCACATAGATAAAGTATGCAAAAAGGTTACAGGAACATTAATGTACTTATCACGTATAAAAGACAATTTTGAGACTACCACTCGAATAACTGTTGTTGAATCTCTAGCCCTAAGTCACATTAATTACTGCACAACTGTTTGGGGAGCTACCACTAAGACTCAGATAAACAGAATACAGAAGCTTATTAATTTTGCAGCTCGAGTTGCCCTGGGAGGAATAAGAAAATATGACCACATCACACCAGCTCTCAATAAACTTGGGTGGTTGCGGGCAGAAAATAAGGTCGCTTATGCTATTTATGTTTTTGTATTCAAAATTTTGGACCATCATTATCCTAGCTGGCTATTTGATTTAAAAACAGTCACGGATATAAGGGGAACCAACACAAGACAGAGCAGTGAGCTCTTTATTCACAGAACAAACACAGAAACAGGTTCAAAGATGATCACTATCAAAGGGCCAACACTCTGGAATAATATTCCAGAGCATCTTAAAAATGCATCCTCTTTTGCAGCTTTCAAAGGCAAACTATATAGTTTTCTTTTGGACAAATAGTTGCTGCTCATTAAGAACTAATTATTCTCATTGTAAGGAAACAAATATGGAAATGATGCCGATAATAACGATCCTGTATCTAGTGGCATACTTACTACTTTGTTATTAACATTATTGTTAACATTTTTATTACAGCATTATTATTTTCTATGAAAGCTACATTTAATTTAACTATATGTCTAACCCTCTTATTTATTAGTTTAATTACATGTCTACTTATAAGTTACTATTAATGTTGAATAACCATTGTACAAAATGGAAATAAATGTTTGTTTGTTTGTTTGTTTGTATGTTCCTTGTATAATTGCCTGTGGTATTCGTATAATTGTATTGCAGCTTCTTAAAATACAAAAATAAGTCATTAACAGTATATAAAATCGCCAATCACAACTTACGCTCACAATTGATGTGCAAGGTGAAACGAAGTAAATTTAAAAATATTGATATAACATTTGCTCAGTCAGATTTGTATCTTTAATGTTGCTTACATATTAAATATAGCCTAAGCAGCCGACTGCTCAAGTTTAGATATAACATAGGTATTTCAAGGGAGGGAAGATATTCATAAAATTAAAACAGGAAACGTTCATACAATTCTGTATAATTTCAAACAACCTCTGTCTACTTAGTAGGTCCAGTGAGTACACCAGTGTGTGTGTAGGGTTTATTGCAGAATATATAGTAAGTTTACCAGATTGGGATTCGGTATGGGTGAACTGCTTGTATTGTAGTTCTAACATGAAATCGAATCCATTTTTTTTTTTATTCCTGTCCAATGCATAATTGATGCATATCTATCTATATACATGAACCATTTTTCCCCTTATAAGGAGAGTGGCCGGGTCAAGGCAATATAGAATGCATAAAGGAAAAAAAAGTGTATGCACACAGGGAATGCATACGAGGGCACATGCCTTTGCAATGAGTAAGTCCTCGGCGTAGCAAGACGCATGAAACAGCTCAAAGCGTGTACGGTTAAAACCCCATCACCGTGATTTCACATATATACACACTGCCGTACATGGTGTCTATACGTATATACGCGTAAAGGCACAGTGCACACTCCCACACATACGTTTACGCGTTAGACACGTTCACGCCAGTGGTGTGTCATTGTTCCCGAAGCCTCGTGGCTCCCGTTCTCGCACATGGACAGACATAAACACACATACGCACATATACGCACAGCGTCTCTCTAGCTCCATCCCCAAACCACCGACACCGTGCCACTCCCCCTACCTTCATCTTTAAACCCCATCCTCTGTTGGTAAGGTCAGTTCCACTGGCTTGAAATTAACTTTCAGAAATCGTTTTTCTAGAAATTTAAAGGGATAAGAGATATGACGTTGTCCTTTCTAATTACATACGATATTACGGAATAGTGTTCCTGAAAGCGAAAGAAATTGAAAAACAGAGAAGTTGAGTGAGGGTAAGATCGATAGCGGGAGGGGGGGGGAGAGAGAGATAGAGGGAGAGAGCTGTGGGGGACCTTTTCTCATTGAATGGGGGATCGGTCTCTTGGGGGGAGGGGTATGCTAGAGAAAGAGAGAAGGAGAGACGTGTTTCCAAGAGTCAGACAACCAACCAGTTATGCGAGGCTCGTCATCGCGAGTGGATGTGTGTGTCATAGTGTCTCTCGGTGCTCGTGTGTTATCATGACTTATGTGTTTGCATTTGAACTTTTTTAAGGATCATTTACATCTTCCTTCGACTGTCGAGGACTTCTGTCAGGCGATTAGCCTCTTAGGAAGAGAAGACGGTCGTAGACAATATAGGAATTTGCCCCGTCAAGACAAGCAGGAGACAGCATTTGCTCACCCATGTTTAGAAAATGTTTAAAGGCATAAAGAAACGCTTCAATTCGTCAAGGTAAGAACGCTTCGGTATTTTAAACATTCATACAGCTTCTTATGAACGTTTTAAACAAAATCACCGAATACCTTGGGAGGAATTGGGGCTTTTTCAAAGGGTGTCTGCTGGGAGTGTCATCTAAAAGTGCCAAAACAAGCTCGGATTTTATCCCCCGCGGCGTGTCTGGTGCTCTCACTCCGCAAGCTTCTCATTATTTCCCCCCCTTCAAGAGGGAGATTTTTGTAACACATTTCTGGATAATATCTGTCATAGCATTTGGGATGTGTGCTCACGAATAAACGTGTTATTTTTTTTTATTGCAAGTTACAAGTACATCATTCAAAGTAAGTCAAAGAAAGAACAGGATGTTTATTGGCCAGCCAACAAACACTTATAAGTTAAACCTAATCTTACTAACCTAATCTGGCCCAACATGACGAAGCTACTTTTACTCATATTAAGTAACATACTGGTAACTTGGAAACTAGCACCTTAAGTGTCCATGGTTTGTTATTATATTCAACAGGAATCGGGTGTTCGCTAGGCCTATATTACATTGTACTCTGATGTTGGGTATTATATGACTACAACACATTGTCGTGACTCTCTCTCTCTCCTCTCTCTCTCTCTCTCTCTCTCTCTCTCTCTCTCTCTCTCTCTCTCTCTCTCTCTCTCTCTCTCTCTCTCTCTCTCTCTCTCTCTCTCCTGATATTTACTAGGATGAAAATTTTGCCCTCACTAAAGTGAAACGATATTCACTGATTTCACGAAAATAATAAGGGCTGCTATTTTGATTCCTTCGCAAGAAGGCACTGATCTTGCCCTTGGTCGAAAAAAAGAGCCCGTGACGTAAAACGTATCACATTATATTAATATTTTTGCTATATAGGGCGTTCTTGAAGAGTTTCTGAATGAAAGTGATGTGGCTACTTTAGTCT
>JAXCGZ010012738.1:0-16894 GCA_037179515.1 Halocaridina rubra
CTTAATGAGGCATCTAACAGCCTCTGGTGACTTTGGGCGAAACACTCTATCACAGTAACATAATATCGAGGCTGATAAATCTCTTAACATGTCTTAGCATCACGTATCTTATATTTTTCTGGTTTTATTATGATAAATGTGGTTTATAAGCTATCACCTTCGTTCTTCAGAGCCATTTGCTTATATAACTTCTTAGCAAAATATAATCATTACTCTCAGTCTTATAATTGGGCAACCCTCCCCTTTGACCTAGAAATTATATTGACGATTGGTAAATGACCCATCCTAGGATGATTTCAAGTAAATAAAAATATTTTCAACCCTTATGACATACCAGTAGCCTCATACTACCTTTCGTTAATCCATTGCCTAATACTTTCTAATGGCATGAATAGTAGGTTACAAAATTTAAGTAGAGGCTATTCCTTCAAGTTAACACTCTGTCTTATATAATACCATATCCTTTCAGGGGGCCCCCACTTTACTTTTTTCCACTGTTACATCAGAGGCCAATAAATAATCAATAAATTTTAATTAATTTAATTTTTTGACATACCTGGCCAGTGCTGTAAACTCAAACCGCACGCTCTAAACAGCATAGCTGTATTCGCATATGTCAAGTTAATGGCTTTATTTATTTATTTGTTTATATATATGGTTATATTGAAGGATTTTATTGAATTTAAAAAAGAATATCAAACACATAGCCATAAATACAATTTTATGCAAAATAGTTTGTTAAGCATTGTGTAAGAATACTGTATCATGCTGCATTACTCTCACGCACCATATTGTGCGTGTTCATCTGCTCTCTCCTTCATTTCTCTCGCATTTTCTCATTACCGACATTACTATGTCTCCCAAGCATAGTGGTGATAGTTCTGATGGCAGTGCTACGAAGAAAAGTCATCAACATGAAATTTAATGTTGAAATAGTAAACCACTCAGAAAAGGGAGAAATTACTACGAACATTGGCAGCACTCTCGGATACGACCATCAAAGGCAAAGATCACATCCGTGAATACGTGAAAGATTCTAATTCTATGATGTAAACTGTGATTACTATGCAGAGTAGTCCTCTTAAGATTGAGATGGAGAGATTGCTAGTTCTTTAGCTTGATAAGAATCAACGAAACATCCCAATAAGCTTGATGGTTATACAGGAAAAGGCTAAAATACTGTTAGAAGCCTTGAAATTGGGGAAAGGAGTGAAGGTGAAGAGTTTGTGCCCAGTAGGGGTTTACTTAATCGTTTTAAGAATCCTACTTATTTGCATAACCTAAGGGAGCAAGGTGAAGCTGCTAGTGATTATCTAATTGTGATTACTGTTAGGAATATGGAAAGTTGTTAAGAATCTGTTTTACTAAGGGGGCTCAAAGTACTGAGCTCAGTTAAGAGATCACAAACAGACAGGACAGATATTTGTACTTGAACACCCCACCCGTATACCACTACTCGGTTAAATGAAACTCAGAATTCAACTTTCTTTTAATTTTGGAAATGCAATGACATTAAAAGAATTGAATTAAATTTTCTAAGTAAATTTTATGAAATGCTGCCTCGAATCCCGGAGGTGCTGAGCACGATTTTGTTTCGCGGCACCACGGACGTATGCCAAGACTTTTGCTTCAACTCGACAATTACCTCTGTCACACTTGTTTGTGCCAGATGAATTCCTGTGAAGATGCCACGTAAATAAGGTTTAAAATAACTGGACTGCTGAGGCGAGATGCTGACTCTGGAATGTTTGGCTGCCAAATGAGGACGCTTCAATGTCCCTCCTGGAGACATCATCTGTAGGATATATTTCTAGAGCAGTAGCTGGCTCTTATATCATTTAAGGACTACTTTAGTGGTGGTCCCTGGCAGGCAATTATAGCAGAGATGCAAGGGAGAGACAGTATTTTAGGTTCAACAAGTGGAAGCAAATAAAATAAAACGAGAATAATAATGGAATGTTAGGTTACAGGTAAACAATCTCTAGAACATTCTTTGCTTTGTAGGAGACAGAATTTATGTACTCAAATAATAAAGAAGCTACTGAAATGTATCTAGACAGGCTAATGACATAACACCAAGGTCAAATTTATAACAAAATTATCAGCAAGAGCTATTTTATCATAAGAAAATTGTAAAGAAAACATACTTGATAGGTTCACTGAAAAGGTGGAAAGGTAGGAGCAGCCTTTATATCGGGACTCTGCTTCTACACGTACAAGAAGAGTAAATAAGATATATTTAAAATTAGCTATAAGCTAAGATACAAATTGCAAATAATCATAATCTGCAAATGTCAAGAAATGGGAATTATTTTTAGTTGGAAAAATGACAGTTAAGTGACTAAATTAACTAATAAGGCATCTAACAGCCTCTGGTGACTTTGAGCGAAACACTCTGCCACAGAGGCCCTTTCTAGAGATTATTGATTTAGCAAAATTCTACTACAGAAGGCAAAAAAAGAACAGAGGAAGCTACGGTGACTATAGTGTTATTATGAGGGATGTGATATCTTCTCATGGAATAGAACAAATGAACAATAAGAATGGGATCCACCACTGGAACATATCATACTATTAGGAAAAGCGAAGAAGTCTTATAACAAAACATTAAATGACATGCAAAACATAAAAAATATGTGATCAAATTCAAATTTAAAGAAAATTAAATCACAATTAGATATCAGTGAATATCAATATTTAGGATTAAGAATGCTTCACATGCAAGAAGGCAATAATATATGCAAAAAATAACTACAGTATACGCAAATGGAAAATTTTAACCAAGTCGTCATTAACATTGGTGACTGGATTTAAAACAGATTCAGCTATTCGACACTAAACTAAAATGTTTCCGCCATGTTCTGGCTTTCAGTCCCACAAAGGGAAATATAAAACTATGATTAAAGAAATATTCTTCAATATTTTTGTCTTCAATTAGGAATAACATTTGTACGCTAAAATAAACTAGTACAGTACAGTATTAAAGACATAAAAGATAAACATAAAAAATAAACAACACTTTAGAGAAGTAATCTTTACCGACTAGCCAAATTGAGGCTAACAGCACAAGCTTCCTCATTTGAGGGTACCGACCGTCGACTTAGTAGATCAGCAAGGTCATTGTCCTTGCGATGAACATGTTGGGAAGTGAATTTGAAAAGATTCAGGTAAAATGCCCACCTTTTCAGGAGAGGATTTAGCTTGTCTGCAGTCTGTAAATATAGGAGAGGTCAGTGGTTGGTTCTCAGTGTAAAATGTTGGCCATACAGATGAACTTCAAATTTCTTTATGGCCCAATATGCAGCTAGAGCTTCCTTCTCCATGGTGGGGTAATTTCGCTCTGCAGGGCGAAGCTGCGGCTTGCATATCGAACTGGAGCTACTTCTGCTGAATTGTCTGATCGGGCTTGCAAAACCACGGCACCCAGGCCTTCGTCTGAGGCGTCGGTCTGCAAGATAAATGGAAAATCAGGGTTTACCAGTTGTAATACTGGCTCACCCGCCCAATGCTTCTCGGAGCTTGAAAAATGCTCTCTCCGCTTCATCTGTCCATTGGACAGGGGAGGTTTTACCTTGCTTTGAGGAGGTCATTTGCTGCAAAGGGGCAGCAATAGTATTAAAGTGTGGAATGAACCGTTGGTAGTAGCCGACACTACCCAGTAGAGTGACAGTAGCAGGTTTCTCCATATCCTTAATAGCTTGTACCCTGTCATGTAAAGGGGACATAACTCCTCTGACTATGTGGCCAAGATACTGCAATTGTGTGAAACCAATCTCACATTTGGAAGGCTTTAAATGAAGTCCATGTTGGTTGAGACGAGTGAGAACTCTGCGGAGAGTCTCGAGGTGCGATGACCAATCCTGAGAATGCACCAGGATGTCGTCTATAAAGCATGAAACATTGTCGAGATCATGTAGTACTATCCTCATGAGTCTGCTAAAGCAGCCAGGGGCATTTACCATACCAAAAGGCATGACACTGAACTGGTATAGACTATATCTTGTGGAAAAGGCTGTTAGAGGCTTGGTAGTCTCGCTCAACGGGACTTGCTAAAATCCACTGCCCAGATTCAACTTGGACAGGTAACGGGCTTGGGAGAGCAACGAGAAAATATGCTCGGTGTCAGCAATGGGCTCTCCATCAAAGATGGTACGGGAGCTAAGCTTACGACAGTCAAGGCAGAACCTGTGACTGCCATCTTGCTTACACACTGCCAGTAACAGCGAACACCAAGGCGATATGCTCTTTTCAACTATTCCGAGGCGAACCCGAGTGTCAAGATCTTCCTTCAGCCGTACGGACAGCTGGTGGGGAAGGCCATAGGAATGCCGAAATGGCTCTGAGTCAGTCAATCTGAAATGATGCTCAGGGGTAGCGGTAATGCCTGGGAGGTCATTGAAGACGTTCTCATAGTCCTCTAATATCTTGTTCAGCTATTCCCGTTGACTTGGTTGCAGTCTGGGGTTAATAATGCAATTACTCACACTTTCCTTTCGGTGTGTGGGAATGGCAGGATCCTTACCATCATCAAAAGCTAAGCTTATGTCTTCAATTGCGAGGGTGGTGGCTGCTGCCAGAGGTGCTTCTTCCAAAAAACTCCACTCCCGGAAGTCTGTCTCCACTGCAAGGGTGGAATATTCTAACGTAGGAGGTAAGGGGTGGCTCTTAGAGTTTGGCTGAAAACCCTAGGAAGGAGGAGCAGAGTAATGGCCTTTGCCTCTGAACTGCTGAGGCTTAGGTCTTACTGAGTTATCCTTCTTGAGTGTTGGTGCATGGCCATAATAAGGCCTAGGAGTGTAAGGAGGATGTGCTGGATGATGTGAGTTCTGCGAGGGGCTGTTGTGCTTCCCGATCCTATGATCTCCTTTCCAGTGAGAATCATGGCTTGCTGAGGGGGAGATACAACTCTGAGGACGAACCTTGGAATCGGCCCTTCTTGCCCTCATAACATCACAGAGACGCACTCCAGGCTGGTTGTGCTGGAGTTACTCATCCACAGCGGCTAAACTTTTCTCGTAGTTGATCTCATCCTTAAGCTGAGTCCTTACATATGCAACAACATCTGGAGGAAGTTCATTAGCAATTGCATCAAACATCAAGAATGCATAAAACTTCTCACGAGGACACTTTGCAACCCGTAACCAATCATTAAAGAGGCAAGCCTTGCGTTTGCCAAAGGTACTACAGTTCTACTCCTTCAATGGGAAAGCAGAAATATACCTAGCACAACACTCAGCTGGCGAAAGGTTCTGTGAGGTCAGGAGTGTGATTTTAACTTTCTCATAGTCCCTCAGTTGCATTTGGTCGAGTTAATTGACCAGGGCGTGCAGATGGGGTGGCATGGAGGCGAGCATCCAACGACTCTTCTCAGCCTATGTGCCTTTGCTAACTGCCGCAAGACTTTCGAAAGAGCGGATGTAAGTATAAAGCGGTTACCTGCCGTCATCTTCGTATTTCTGTATTGGGGAGGGCCTCTCACGAGGCTGGTTTCCATTTTCAGTTGAAGGACCGCTGTCTGGGAATCCCGCTTGAAGCTGAGCAAGCGCAAGCTCATGTTTACATTGTGCTTGTGCCTCATCACGTTGTGCTTGTGCCTCATCACTTCCTCTCTTCTCCAGCTTATCTCGGCGTTCAACCATCTTCTCATGAGCCCATTCGAAGAGCTTCTGCCCTGGGGAAAGACCATATATCTCACCCCTAGCAATCATTATTTCCAGGTAACGCTCCTCATCGAATGTTTTGATTGTTTCCATGTGTGTTTCCTGTTACTGCCTGGTTTCAATGGTGGTTTCCTTAACAGTCAATAACGAAGTGCCAAAAACAACCACAAAAAAACAAATCTCTACAATCGTAGACAAAAAATAAAAGAACGACACAACACCAAGGAGAGAAAAAAATTCAACACCACAGTTCAAACTTAAACGTAAAAGTTATCTCAAGACCTCACCATAAAAGTAACTTAAAATGCAATCAAGTGCAACAGCAGCAAAATGTTGCAAAACAGTGCATGAAACACTGGTCATACAGAATGGCAGTCATGCCTGCTTAACAGTAATATGTGGCAGAACCTGCGGTTGTGGTGCAAATGAAAGGAATGAGCAACACAATCAAATGCAACAGCAGCAAAATGTTGTAAAACAGTGCATGAAACACTGGTAATACAGGATGGCAGTCATGCCTGTTTAAAAGCAATAAGTGGCAGTACCTGCAGTTGTGGTGCAAATGAAAGGAATGAGCAACACAATCAAGTGCAGCAGCAGCAAAATGTTGCCAGATAGTGCATGAAACACTGGTAAAACGGGATGGCAGTCGTGCCTGCTTAACAGCAATACGTGGCAGTACCCGCGGGTATGGTGCAAATGAAAGTAAAGAGCAACACAATCAAGTGCAACAGCAACAAAATGTTGCAAAGCATTGCATGAAACACTGGTAATACAGGATGGCAGTCGTGCCTGCTTAACAGCAATACGTGGCAGTACCTGCGGTTATGGTGCAGATGAAGGGAATAAGCAACAACAAATTTTACCGACCAGCACCCAGTGCCAGAGAATACAAGCAAATACAGTATAGCGGTCATGCCTGCGTATGAGCATGTATTTGGCAGTACCCACTAATAAAATGTCGTAAGTAAATTCTGGAGTGTTGCCAAAAGGGCACAGATCCTAGGCAAAATACACCAACTATAAGCTAACAGCTTACTAGGCAGCCAGATTACACCAGTCTACTAGTAATGAGAAAATTTTCTTTCAAGTGACAACTCAGACACATGAAAGGCCTAGCCTAGGCTCGATAAATGACACCAAAGTTTTTCTTCCCAATCTATGAGCAGTCAATGCTTGAATATAGAACACAATTATAAGCAAAATACTTAATATGTTTACTCCCAATTCCTAAGTCCCAAGGAAATATAAACAATTCTTAACAAGTATCACCCTTTAACGGATATATAAAAAACGTATGCTTTAAAACTCAATCTTATCACGCAAATAAATGAAATTTTAAATAACAAGTCTTCTCGTCATGCAATATTTCTTAAGTCTGTTACCACATAATCTCATGTAGATTTCTTGAAATTTTGTTTACCACATGGGAAACAAAAAAATATTAGTTATCGTAATTAATCTTGAAAATAAAAAAAAATTTCTGATCCGCAACGTCCCTAGCAATAAAATTTTCGTGTGCAAGCTATGATTCATTCATTTCAATAATCGAGCTAATGGTAATCGGGATTCATGTGCAATGTTAAAAAGCAAAATAAAAATAAATTTATCAAAATCAGTCTGTCTGTTCGGGTCCCTGTTCGGGCGCCAATCTTGTTGGGAGAATGGAGAGTTGTTAAGAATCTGTTTTTCTAAAGGGACTCAAAGTACTGAGCTAGGTTAAGAGCTCACAAACAGACAGGACATATATTTGTACTTGAACACTCTACCCATATACCACTACTCGGTTAAATGAAACTCAGAATTCAACTTTCTTTTAATATTAGAAATGCAATGGCATTAAAAGAATTGAATAAAATTTTATGAAATGCTGCCTCGAATCCCGGAGGGGGTGAGCACGATTTCGTTTCCCGGCACCACGGACGTATGCCAAGACTTTCGCCACAACTTGACGATTAACTCTGTCACACAGCCAGAGTAGAATAGAGGACACTTGTTTGTGCCAGATGAATTCCTGTGAAGATGCCACGTAAATAAGGTTTGAAATAACTGGACTGCTGAGGCGACATGCTGCCTCTGTGATGTTTGGCAGCCAAATGAGGATGCTTCAAAGTCCCTCCTGGTGACGTCATCTGTAGGATATATTTCTAGTGCAGTAACTGTCTCTTATATCATTAAAGGACTACTTTAGTGGTGGTCCCTGGCAGGCAATTATAGCATAGATGCAAGGGAGAGACAGTATTTTAAGTGCAACAAGTGGAAGCAAACAAAATAAAACGAGAATAATAATGGAAAGTTAGGTTACTGGTAAACAATCTCTAGAACATTCTTTGCATTGTAGAAGATGGAATTTAAGTACTCAAACAATAAAGAAGCTACTGAAATGTATCTAGACAGGCTAATGACATAACACCAAGGTCAGATTTATAACAAAATTATCAGCAAGAGCTATTTTATCATAAGAAAATTATTAAGAAAACATAGCTGATAGGTTCACTGAAAAGGAGGAAAGGTAGTAGCAGCCTTTATATCGGGACTCTGCTTCTACACATACAAGAATAGTAAATAAGATATATTTAAAATTAGATATAAGCTAAGATATAAATTGCAAATAATCATAATCTGCAAAGGTCAAGAAATGGGAATTATTTTTAGTTGGAAAAATGACAGTTAAGTTACTAAATTAACTAATAAGGCATCTACCAGCCTCTGGTGACTTTGAGCGAAACACTCTGTCACAATTACCTAATTGTGCTTACCGAAAAGAGAACAAAGCTCGTATCTTTCCGTCATTTGATCGGTTCCTTTTTCTACTTAGTGATACTTATCATAGTTGTCCTTAAAACTATGGATTGAGTTAGCATTAAGTACTTTCTCACTTAGCGAATTCCAGTTATCAACTACTCCTACAGTGAAGAAGTACTTAATTACATCCTGCAAAGAAGTTTTCTTACGAAGCTTCAAGCTATGACCTCTAGTTCTAGAGAAAGCAATATCACAATATCTCTATCCACTCTATCATAAGCATGAAGGAATTTAAAGACTGTCACCATATCCCCCTTAATCTTCTAGCTTCGAGTGATGGTAAGTCTAATTCCTTCAGCCCCTCATCATAACTGAGATTGCGTATTTCTGGCATCAGTTTCCTGGCATGTCTTTGAACTTTTCCAAGTGCTTTTTCAAGAGCGGATTCCAAAAGGGGGCTGCATGTTCAAGGTTTGACCTCATATAGGTTACATAAATATTTCTGAACATTTTCTTGTCCATGTACCTGAAGGCTACCCTTACATTTGATAAGAAGGCACATGCTGCCCTTACTATCCCATTTATATGTATTTCTGGAGACAAATCTGAGAGTATGTTTACTCCTAGATCCGTCTCATTTTCTGTCTATTGAAGTTGTACTCCAGCCACCGAGTTGTCAAGCTTGGGCCTTCTTGCACTTGTACCCATTCTCATTACCTTACATTTTGAAGTATTGAATTTCATTAGCCACTTTTCTGACCACTAATGAAGACAATTTAGATCTTTCTGAAGTTCTCTACCATTGTTCTCGTTTCCTACTTTCTTCACAATCTTTGCATCTGCTAGGTCATTTACATATACAAGGAACAAAAGTGGCAATAAAACTGAACTCTGTGGAACTCCACTACTAACTCTTCTCCATTCATACACTGATTGTCTTACTCTAACCCTCTGTTCCCTTCCTTCTAAGTAAGTTTTTATCCATTCCAAGACATTTCCACCTATTCTGGCCATTGCTTGCAGCAAAGGAGTTCTATCAAGATGAAACTGATCAAAACTTACTTGAGATCATCAATGCATCAAGCCCGTTTGAACAGGTTGGCATAAACAAGTGCAAATTCCAAAACGGGGCTTAGGGCTACATAGGTTACATAAATATTTCTGAACATTTCCTTGTCCATACGCCAGAGGGCCACCCTTACATTTGATAAGAAAGCATATGCTGCCCTTACTATGACATTTATATGTATTTCTGGAGACAAATCTGCCAGTATGTATACTTCTAGATCTCTGTCATTTTCTGTCTATTGAAGTTGTACTCCTGCCACCGAGTAGTCAAGCTTGGCATTCTTGCACTTGTACCCATTCTCATTATCCTACATTTTGAAGTATTGAGTTTCATTAGCCACTTTTCTGACCACTCATGCAGATTATTTACATCTTCCTGAAGTTCTCTATCATTGTTCTGATATCTTACTTTCTTCACAATCTTTGCATCATCTGCAAACATATTCATGAATGAATTTCCACTCTGTTGGGTCATTTACATACACAAGAAACAAAAGTGGCCCTAAAACTGAACCCTGTGGAACTTCAATACTAACTCTTCTCCATTCAGACACTACGTGTCTTATTCTAACCATCTGTTCCCTTCCTTCTAAGTAAGATTTTATCCATTCCAAGACATTTCCACCTATTCTAGCCATTGCTTACAGCTTCCTGATAAGTCTCCTGTGTGGAACATTGCCAGATGCTTTCTGGAAGTCTAGGAATATTCGATCTGCCCAGCCCTCTCTTTCCTGTAAGATTTGGCTTACCTCATCATAAAATTTTAATAATTTAATAATTTTCTCCATAACTTTGTAAATTATGCTGGTCAAGGAAACTGGTCTATAGTTCAGAGCCATAGCCCTCCTTCCCTCTTTGAAGATAGGTATCACGTTCGCTTGTTTCCAGCATCTTGGAATATCCCCTGTCTCCAGTGACTTTTTAAATATAATACTTAGTGCCACTGATATTGAGTTTGTGCATTTTTTAAGTACATGAGGGGATATATCATCAGGACCTGTACTTATTGAACATCTAACTCCATCAGCGCTTTGCATACCTCTGTAGGTGAAAGGTTGATGTTCTCTAATACCGGCCCGTGGGTTTCTATATCTGTAATCTGAGGGGGTGGGGTGTTTTCTATTGTAAATACTGACTGAAACACCATGTTAAATTCTTTGCAAAGCTCTTCATCTGTCTCAGTGATGCTTCCATCCACTCTCTTAAGCCTTAAAACCTGTTCTTTTACCTTCATTTTTCCTCTGATAAAGCTGTACAAAATCTTGAGATTTTATCTAGTCTTCCTGGTGATGTTCCTTTCATAGTCATTCTCTGTCTCTCTTCTTTTACTCAGGTAATCATTTTTTGCTCTTTTGCAGGTTTGCCAGGCATTTATGTTTTTTCTCCTCCTATGCCTTTTCCAGCATTTCTCTCTCCTCTCCTTAGCTCTTATACACTCATTATCGAACCATTTCTCTCTGGCATAAATTACACCTACTTTATTAACAGATATGCAGCAATCTACTATCTTCCCATATTTCTCACAAAAGATGTCGCACATTTCTTGAACAGATTTGTTATAAAATAAGGTCCTCTAGTCAATAAGAGTAAAAAGCTCATTCATTTTGATATAATCTTTGTTGGGGAAATTGAGAGTTGTTAAGATTCTGTTTTACTAAGGGAATCAAAGTACTGAACTCAGTTAAGAGTTCACAAACAGACAGGACAGATATTTGTAATTGAACACCCCACCCGTATACCACTACTAGGTTAAATGAAACTCGGAATTCAACTTTCTTTTAATTTTGGAAATGCAATGACATTAAAAGAATTTATTTAAAACTTTTTAATTAAATTTTATGAAATGCTGCCTCGAATCCTAGAGGTGGTGAGCACGATTTCGTTTCCCAGCACCACAGATGAATGCCAAGACTTTGGCCTCAACTCGATGATTACCTCTGTCCAACAGGCAGAGAAAAATAGAGGACACTGCAATTGCAGAAACAGAAACGACAC
This sequence comes from Halocaridina rubra, assembly GCA_037179515.1. Classification (NCBI taxonomy): domain Eukaryota; kingdom Metazoa; phylum Arthropoda; class Malacostraca; order Decapoda; family Atyidae; genus Halocaridina; species Halocaridina rubra. The sequence goes on from JAXCGZ010012738.1 coordinate 11,469, forward strand.
ACTGTTAATAATGGGAAATTGAAAACATGAGCTCACATATAATGAGTTTCCAATATTATTCTACTGGATGAAAATGCTTTGGTTAGTCACAGCTAACCAGAAATATTTCTGCTACCATAAGAGCATACAAAACCATTAATTCTTTGCTGGTATTAAAGGAAAACAATTTAACACTCTATTTATGACAAAGGAAGAATCTATGAAATAAATACAGTATTCATTCACCTTTGGTTATCAAGAACTGTTTGCAATGAAAAAAGGGGGGAAACCACCTTTTGAAGTATTTGCAACTTATAACTCAAGACACTTTATCCCAAATATATGAAGAATCAGCAAGATAAATACAGCATGCATTCATTAAATTGTGGTTAACAGGAAATATTTGCACGTCAACACGGTAAAATTACCTTTTAATTATTTGCAGTTTATAGCATAAAACACTTTAGTTAAATGATTAATTATTTGCAATTTATATAGCAAATAGCTTTAATCACGAGCTCTTGACGTAAAACACATAAGTTACGATGATAGAAAGGGGTGAAATGAAATTAGAATTTGTTAGGAGAAGGGATAGATTTTTACGGGCTCGTAACCAATCTTCAGAGGATGAGATTTTCGATTATCACATTCAATGAATGAAACTTCTTAGCATTTATATCAGCTGTAATTTCCAGGTCAAGGAATTAACTTTGGCAAGTGAGATTCCAGTTAGGTAATCTATACAAGTTTGTTTGTATGGGAATGGAATCTGAAAATAAAATTGTAGAATTTGGCCAGTAACGAATGTAACTAATTCTAGAAAAACGAATATGCTTGATCCACGAGCTTTACCATTCACTATCCCTCACCTGGTTTGTTCCAGATGAATTCCTGTAAAGATGCCACGTAAATAAGGTTTGAAATAAGCTTGACTGCTGAGGCAAAATCTTGCCTCTGGGATGTTGGTCCGTCAATTGAGGACGCTTCAATGTCCCTCCTGGTGACGTCATCTGTAGGATATATTTCTAGAGCAGTAACTGGCTCTTATTTTATTCAAGAACTACTTTAGTTGCGGTACCTGGCAGGCAATTATAGCAGAGATGCAAGGGAGAGATAGTATTTTAGGTGCAACAAGTGTAAGCAAATAAAAGAAAACGAGAATAATAATGGAAAATTAGTATGACAGAGTGTTTCGCTCAAAGTCACCAGAGGCTGTTAGATGCCTTAATAGTTAATTTAGTAACTTAACTCTCATCTTTCTAACTAAAAATAATTCCCACTTCTTGACTTTTGCAGATTATGATTATTTGCAATTTATATTCTAGCTTATAGCTAATTCTAAATATACCTTATTTACTATACTTGTACATGTAGAAGCATAGTCCCGATATAAAGGATTGTTGGGGTTGGGATGGTAGGGTGTTGCTAGGATCCTGTTTTACTAAGGGGCCTCAAAGTACTGAGTGTTGGGGGTTAGGATGGTACAGTGTTGTTAAGATTCTGTTTTACTAAGGAGACTCAAAGTACCGAGCTCGGTTAAGAGCTCAAAAACAGACAGGACAGATATTTGTACTTGAACACCCCATCTCTATTACCATTAGTCGGTTAAATGAAACTCAGAATTCAACTTTCTTTTAATTTTGGAAATGCAATGACATTAAAAGAATTGAATTAAATTTCTCAAATTAAATTTTATGAAATGCTGCCTCGAATCCCGGAGGTGGTGAGCACGGTTTCGTTTCCCGGCACCACGGACGGATGCCAAGACTTTGGCCTCAACTCGACAATTACCTCTGTCACACAGGCAGAGTAGAATACAGGACACTGCAATTTCAGAAACAGAAATGACACACTGTTTATAATGGGAAACTGAAAGCATGAGCACTCATATAATGAGTTTCCAATGTCATTCTACTGGATGAAAATATATTGGTTATTCACAGCTAACCAGAATTATTTATGCTACCAAAATAACATACAAAACCATTAATTCTTTACTGGTTTTAAAGGAAAACAATATATTCACAATAAATGAAGAATAAGCAAGCCAAATACAGTACTGTATGTATTCCTAAAATTGTGTGTAACCACAAAAGTTGCAATGCTTATTACTGATTTGCAATTAATATGGTAAAATACTCTATTTAGGATACAGGAAGAATCTACGAGATAAATAGAGTATTCATTCACTTTTGGTTATCAAGAACTTTGCAATGAAAAAAAAAGTGCAAAACCACCTTTTGGGGTATTTGCAACTTATAACTCAAAATACTTTATCCCCAACATATGAAGAATTAGCAAGATAAATACAGTATGCATTCATTAAATTGTGGTTAACAGGAAATATTTGCAAAGCCAACAGAGTAAAATTACCTTTTAATTAATTGCAGTATATAGCATAAAACCCTTTAGCTAAATGATGAATTATTTGCAGTTTGTAAAGAAAATAGCTTTATTGACGAGTTTTTGATGTAAAACACTTTATTTACAATGATAGAAAGAGGTGAAATGAGATTAGAATTTATTAGGAAAAGAGATAGATTTTTACGGGCTCATAACCAGTCTTCAGAGGATGAGATTTTCGTTTATCACATTCAATGAAAAGAAACTTCTTAGCAATGTCAATCAGCTGTAATTTACAGGTTAAGGAATTAACTTTGGCATGTGAGATTCAAGTTTGGTAATCTACAAAATTTTGTTTGTATGGGAATGGAATCTGAGAATTAAAATCCGCAAGATTTAGCTAGTAACGAATGTAACTAATTCTCAAAAATAAACCAATTTGCTTGACCCACGAGCTTTACCATACACTATCCCTCACCTTGTTGTGCTAGATGAATTCCTGTGAAGATGCCACGTAAATAAGGTTTGAAATAAACTTAGACTGCACAGGCGAGATGTTGCCTCTTCGAAGTTTGAGCGCCAAAAGAGGGCATCTCATTGTCCCTCCAGGTGAGTTCATCTGTAGGATACATTTTCTAGAGCAGTAACTGGCTCTGATATAATTTAAGGACTATTTTAGTGGTGGTCCCTGGCAGGCAATTTATAGCAGAGATGCAAGGGAGAGACAGTATTTTTAGGTGCAACAAGTGGAAGCAAATAAAATAAAACGAGAATAATAATGAAAAGTTAGGTTACTGGTAAACAATCTCCAGAATGTTCTTGGCTCATAGCAGACGGAAAATAGGATCAGCCTTTATATCGGCGCTATACTTCTACATGTACAAGAAGAGTAAATAAGGTATATTTAAAATTAGTTATAAGCTAAAATATAAATTTCAAATTTATTTTTTTAGTTAGAAAATAACAGTCAAGTTACTAAATTAATTAATAAGGCATCTAACAGCCTTTGGTTACTTTGAGCGAAACACTCTGTCACAAAGGCCCTTTTGAGAGAATATTGATTTAGAAAAATTCTACTGCAGAAGGCGAAAAAAGAACAGAGGAAGTTACGGTGACTTCAGTGTTATTATGAGGGATGAGATATCCTTCTCATGGAAAGGAACAAATGAACAATAAGAATGGGATCCACCATTGGAACATATCATACTATTAGGAAAAATGAACAAGTCTTGTAAACAAAACATTAAATGACATGCAAAACATAAAAGAAATGTGATTGTCTTGAATATATTTCAAGATAGTTTATTTCTACGTACATTATGTAAGTGTTATTTTGCATATAGTTTCGTTTATTGTAACGTAAGTGCATGAATGTATACTTTAGACTTAGCATGTATACTTATTAATTTCTATCATGTATACACGTATATTCGTATGCATAATGTGTAGTTTATTAGGGAGGCTGGCCGTAGAAGACGTGGAGAAAGGAATGTAGGTCACTAATGGATTTTAGCCATTAACCCTTCACCTCCTTGATAACGCTTATTGCATCGCCTCGTTGAACAAAGAACTGTTGTAAGCAAGTCATAACTCAACTTAGTCCTAGTACCAAGGACCCCGACAAACTAGAGGAGTTTGTGGGACTTTCTTACAAATAATTAGTGGTACTCGTGAGATGATACGAGACACTCATGTTTAGTGTGTTTATTGACAGTACTTATAAGTTTGTTAAAGAGTGATTAGTTGTCTTCGTGAGACGTTACGAGACACTCAAGTAAAAAACGTGATAGAGATACGTGGATCAGAAGATATTCAATGAGTTTGATTGGGAATCCCGTGATTGCTGACGACATCAGGGTTATCCGGATAGATGAGTACAGATGCAATGCAGATTTACCTTATTTCTAACAATATTTATAACTACGTGTGAGGGACAGAATGAGCTCATTTAATTGAACACTCGTAGGTAGAATGTATGTTAGTAAATTTATTATTCTGTATGAGGAAGTTTTACTTTAAGGTGAGGAGAGTTTATTTAAATATTCACATATCAACAGTTCATAAACACCCTTGTAAAATATGTGCATGTATGTCAATGCATGTAATATTAATTATTTATAGGTAGTGGATTTAATTTTGAGATCGTGGTAGGCCTCAACTGGAGCCGTGTCAGGATTTCCGAATTTAGGGGGTTATAAGATCGAAGGGTAAATAACACACAGGAAATCCTCCACAGCTTTTGGTCCTTCGAACCGGATGAGAATTGGTGTGGTAATGGTGAAAATAGTGTATATTTTAGAGAAGCTCCCACCCTGTAAGAAGTTAGTGTAAAACTCTACGGTTAAAATCGTCCACATTTCAGCGAAAGGAGGGAGGAGCATTGCATGTATTTGCATGAATATTGCGAATATAACTTTGAAATTTAAGTGGTTGTTGAAATAAATAAGAGTATCTTTTTCCCACGTGGATAAAGCGTTTTTCTATCTGTGGAAATGAAATATACTTTCGTAGTTGAGCATCCATTAAGTAATTTGGATATTAGTACCCAATTTCGGCTGGGTGAACAGTGGTTTTTAGGGATTTGTGTGTTTACATATTTCCCATTTAACGATGTCTAGAATGTCGTATTGATTCCTTTGTTTACGTAAATAAACAGAAGGTAGTGACCCACCTACTGCTAGGTGCACAGTGTCTTTTTTTTTGAGGAACAGTGTGGTTTGCATTACACTTTCCATTTACTGTTGCTGACTTAACAGTGTCGTTTAGTTGATGAAAAGTGTGTCTTACACTTTGAGAATTGGCGTCATAATTGACGGAATTAAATAACTGTGTTATTATCTTGAGATTTGGAAGACTGTCCTTTGATACTGTTTACAGAGTGAATGTTTGTTGCATTGTGGATGCATAAAGAAGATCGTGGATTCTTTGATGATAAAATTGCACAAACTATTTGTTTATTGTTTTATGTTCTGTTTGCTTTCTCAATATGTCGGTTAAACCTGAGGCATTAAAACGCCTGCGGGAATTGGTTCAACGTGATTGTGTTCAGTGTCAAACAGAACTTGCCAAAGATTATGAGACACTTGTTGTTAATTGTGGGGTTT
>JAXCGZ010012739.1:0-16867 GCA_037179515.1 Halocaridina rubra
ACATATATACGCATGCATTAATTAGATGAGCAATAGAAACACCACTGGGGATTCATAGCCATACATATCAAGGAGAGAGAGAGAGTTTATATTTGTATGTATAATGTATAGTTTGTTGTGAAGGCTGGCTGTTGATCATGGAGATAGAGATGTAAGATGCTAATGGCATGAGCTACAAATCTGTCATCTCTGATAACACTCATTACATCTATCGATCATGGAGATCGGAATGTGAGACGCTAACGGAACGAGCTATAAATCTGTCATCTCTTTGATAACATTACTTTGCCATCTTCCAATTCATATACAGTACAGGGCACAATCTGGGTGGGTGCCAATATTACGTCACTCCCTATCACCAAATCCTGAAATGCCCTGTTTCAGGTGAAGCATGAAAAAGATTGCTATCATTTGTTAATTATAATCGCAAATATTACATCACCATTTCCCTGAGTGAATGCCCTTTCTAACCTCAAACTAAGGTGGGTCCCGACCTGACGAAGCAAAGTTGCGCACGCAACCAAGCCGACCATGGGACTTAAATGATTATAGTCTATAAATCAAGTCTTGCGCATCATTGTGATCACTCATTAATGATTGATGAGGAACTCCAGAATTACTCTGAAATTCCCTTAGTTGATTACCTAATGGCAGTGTATGGATTACTAGATCTACCTTCAGGTCTGGATACATATTTTGAAAAGGTGAGTGGGAATACTTTAAAATTATTCATCATCATAAATGTCTTCAATATCTTGTCATGTTGCATTAAAATCACATAATGCCTTGCAAAAACCCCCTCAAGCGTCATTGTCATTTAGATTTTTAGGATCTTGTAAAGATAAATAACCTCACTACCCCAAGTAAAGTTAAATAACTGTAATCAAACTTTTATTTAAATAACCATAATTAAACTTGTAAAGTTGAATAACCCGTTGTTTGTCTATAAGAACCAATTGAAATCATGTAGGAATTAAAAAACAAAAGTAAGAATACAAAACATTTATTCACACAAATACAAAATGCAAGTAAAAGGAAAAACGACTAATAATTACCTTATAAATACAAATAACCTCTATTACTACCTTGTAAGTATGACAAACCACAAGACTTGTAAAGATGAATAACCCTAAAGCACCCTGGGGTTATTTATCTTTACAAGATCCGATTTTTATATCCATCCGATTTTTATATCCACATATTGGTAGAAGTCCACCCTCCTATTCTGTGTTTATTATAGGAGGTTACTAAAAAAAAAAGAAGAAGAAAAAATCCTGTGTGGTAGGAAAAGATATATGTTCTCGATTTTTCAGTGTGCTTCAAGAGCTGACTAATCCCTGGAAGTGATGGGGAAGAGGATATTACCTTCATTCACATAGGGAAAAAAGGGATTGCTGTCTTATCCTTCCTGATTTATTTTTTTTTCCAAAAAGCTGATATAAGGTGTGAGAATGAAGCCCCGTTGCATTCCTTTCTTCACTTGTGGCTGTCTCATTTGTTTCAACAGTTGGACTTACGCTGAAGAAAAAAAAAAATCAGCATTAGCTGTATCATGTACCGACATTTGCTTCTAGCATTTATATAGTTTTATTTCTATATAAAGATCAATATCATACATTCACAGCATCAGACTGTGAAAGTTTATTACAAAATATAAAAGGTATGAAAATAATAAGACCTTGTTGTTTTCATATCATCTCGTAGATACATCAAGAGCTACTAAATATTTAAATATTTATATTTGCAGATATGTGATTGAACAACTTCCATAAGTGCATACTCAACTAAGTTTATGTTAATATATATATATATATATATATATATATATATATATATATATATATATATATATATATATATACTGTATATATTATTTTTTTCTTCTTTTTTTTAAATATCCTCATAACTATTGACAGGATTCCTAAAATATATTCCATAGACTCTCCCTGAGATACCCGGACTGGTTTTTGTAACCTTTGGTCCACTGACTCAATGAGGGCCCCAGACTGAAATTTCTAACATTCGTATAATTAGTTTTTTTTTTTTTTGCTTCATGTATATAAATCGCACATATTAAGTAGCTACACCTTTGCATGCCCCCTCCAGATATTTCATGATATAAGAACTTACATATTTCAAAGAGGACATATGACTAGTTGTGGGATGTATAATATTCAAAAAGGCTGTTCATTCTTTTTTCTTTTGGTCTCATATAACAAATTTATTTAAAAATTAAGAGCTTGTCAGATAGGAAACTAATACTCGCATAAATTATTTCTATATTCCAATGCTAGTAGATTATGATTTTACAAGTACTGAATAAAATTTACAGGGTAGCAGAACGATACCAGATAAATCAGACTATAGACTGTTGAGATAGTTTGGACATGTGGAAAGAATGAATGATGAACGACTAGCAAAGAGTGTGTGCAGAGCAGAATTAGTTGGAGTAAGACCAAAATGAAATCCTAGTTTGAGATGGATGGGTGTGGCGAAAACAGCATTGGATGCACATGTTACGCTAGTGGAGCACGGAGGAGAGAGAGAGTGCAAGAGATAGGCGTGAGTGGAGAGATTGCGCATAGGTGATGAGAACTGGAGGGAATTCTCTCACTTGATAGCATGCTTTACTGGGATGGGTGGGTGTTGGGAGGCTGCCATGAACGGAAACGGTAGGGGTAAACTAGTTACGGTTGTCAAGCCTCATAGTAGAAAATTCTTACCCTGTGGTCGACCCAAGCATTGTGGTTGGGGGGAGTTGTGGTAGCCTTATTTTCCAACGACTTAGAGAAGTTATTAAAACAAATTGCTTTCTGATGAATAGGTATGCTTTGACTCAATCACCTCTTATAAAAGAATTGCAGCCAATGTATATGTGCAAGGTAAGGAACTATAAATCAGGACTATTCAATAACTCCTGACACCAGCTGACAAATATCTTATTATCCATTCACATCTAAAAAGTCATAACAATCCCTATCTTTGTTTCTCTTTGCTTTCTTTCAAATCATTGTTAAGTTAATAATTATTTCACACTGTCTCCTTTTTATATTTTATAATTCTTTTATTTGTGGCTTGTCTTTAATTTGCAATTTTTTTTCTTAAATGTTTCCTTGGTACCCGGCCTTATACAGTAGAAAGGAGGTGCCGCTACAAAGGCGGTACCTGAAATTTTTTTTCTGAAATTATGCAATTCCGGAAATTCGCAGTTTTTAGTTTAACACAGTTGACAGGATAGAACGAAGAGGTAGTTGTTGTGTTTAGGAGAGATCCGTGAAATGAAAGTGCCGAGATACTTGATGGTGCTGACGGGCGTTGGGGCATTTTCAGGAGGCGTCATCATATTTAAGTGAGTAAGCAGCTGTCCAAGGAAAGTACTCTACGAAATCTCTTCTCACCACCCGGCTGACCTAACCTACCCTTGGATAGGTTAGGTCAGGCAATTCTTCAAGAAATCAAAGTTTGACAAAAATTAAACTTTTGAAAAAAATGAAGGAAACTTGTTGTGGTATGATATATTTAAATGGTAAATGTTTACATTTACACCCCAATGAGTAACATGAATATACTAAACATTTAAGAGATCTAAAATCATTAAACACTAATTAACATATATTAGCGCGTTTCTTAATTGGGGATGAACCACCCAAACTAACCAAGCCTAACCATGGTTGTAGAACTTAAGATATTATATCGTGAATCATTAAAAAAAAAAGTTAATGTAAATAAAAGATAAACTACTAGGAGTAGTGATCTTTTGATATATAGTGATCAAGTTTGGCTGGATTTGAACTCATAGTCATCATTCATCTTGTATATTAATATACAGTATAATGATATGGTAATAGGTAAAGGCTATATAAAACTTTGGGTTAGATTTTTGCCTTGTAAGTGTTTCAGTACACAATATCTAAACAGTGGCTTACATACTTTACAGAGTCCTTTTAAAATCATCAACACATTCCAATCTGCTTGACTCTTATCATGTGGCATAACCACTGTTACGATTTTATTGATTATGTAACTTTATATATTGATACCACAATGACGTCATTATTAAATCACTAGTTAAACTATTTCATGTATATTAATCACTTTAATTCCATTTTTAATGGAATACACATGCAAAACTTATTTATTATAATGAAAAATTTATTTTGAAATTGAAGAATCTAAAGTAAAACTAGGCTTGGAAGTTATAGATTTCATACATATCTTCCAATGTATTTAAATAGTTCTTTTAAAATGAGCATTGAATTGCACCAAAAGCTCACTGTAATGGTTTAAAAGTAATTGGATTACTTTTATTCTAATGTGGATTGCTTTTGCTTTTTCTTTGCATTGAAATTTCAGAAAAGATTTTGAAAGTGAATGATATGATGCTGTCGTACAAACTTAACAAAAAGACATAGAGAATATGATATTATTTGAGAGCTTCTATGAGTGTGTATATATATATATATATATATATATATATATATATATATATATATATATATATATATATATATATATATATATATTTCAGGTTTTATTAATATTTATGTAAAATAATTCAGAATGGTATTTGCTCACTCTTTATCTGCCTCCTTTGTGCATCAGGATGCCGTGCCATACTTGATACTATCTTGTAGTGTACAGAATTTAATTTGAGCATTAGCTGCATCTTGCTGAAGGTTTCCTAGAATTTATATTATTTGTGAAAGTATTGTAAATTTTTGTCTTATTGTGATTGAATAGGCTCTTTATGTACTGACTTTTAGTTTTAGATCCATAATCTCACAAGAAATATGAATATTGGGTCATATATTTTTAATATTTTTTATAGACACAGGTATTTATGGACTTAAAAAAAGTTATCTTAGATATTTACAGGAGTTTCAGCATATAAAGTTAAACTTAATTTGTGTTTACACTTTATGTGTCACTATTAATCCCCTTAATGGGGATGGATACAAACAGAGTGTGGCTGGGGATTTAAGATTGGATGCCTTCCCTAACGCCCCACAGTGCATTTGATTGTTGGTGTCAGTTCCCAAGGCAAGTACTCTAACCACACTACCATGTGCATTTTTATGGATTCACATTAACTGTTATCTCTCTGCTGAACTCTTCAGTTCTTGTTTTTCAGAGAAATTTTGGGTGGCAGCAACTACACAGGCACAGAGCGCCTTGATGGGAAGACGGTCATAGTTACAGGAGCTAATACTGGCATTGGTAGAGAGACAGCTAGAGAAATGGCGAGACGTGGTGCAAGAGTAATCATGGCATGTCGTGATATGGATAAATGCTTAGAAGTAAGTGATGGTATGAAAATACTACAGCCTGTTTCTCAGAGGTTACTGTCTCTTGAGGTTGCTTTTACAGACATCAAAACTGGTCAGCAATGTTTCTATATGTTTCTCCTTGAATCTCATAAAGAGTCTATGTCCAGATGAGGTGTAGCCATTCCAGAATCGGGTGGCTCTCAGACAAACACAGACCTGATAGTGTCAGTCCCATGCTCACATATGTAATCTGTTTTACAGACTCTTTGGGCGATGGGGGTGCTATCCCTAGCTCACAGACACTAGAAAACATGTTTTCCTTCTCGTCACTCTCAAGTTTACCTCTATCCTTGTTATGTCAAGATTCCAGGTGGTGGGTGCGATTGTTTACAGGTTTTGTTGTTTCATTTTTCACTAATAATAGATATGTTTTTTGTTTTTCCTGTGCTTATTTACTGCGAATACAGTGATAAAAGGAAATATATACAAAACAAAAATTTACAGAAAATAAGAAAGGTAAGCATTAGTGGCAAATGTATGCATAGATATACTACCCCCTTTAAGCCCCCTCATATTTAGCCATGTAATTGAAAATTACATGAAGAAATTATGATGAGACTAAGTATGGGACCTTACCTAGATATGAATGCATCTAGTGCTAAGATTATGAGGAGTTGAAGGGAATAATGCCTTATATAGCTGCTTCAGTTTATAACTATGTGTTAATTTATAGTTTAGGATCAGGATCTGGTGATATATGTACATAATGAATTTCATGAATAGATGTATATTAAAATTGGGTGTCTTATATAATGAATAACCTTATTTGTAGATTCCTACTTTGATTACACTTTGAAAATTTCCTGCAGTTACAGTCAGTTATAAATTAATTACTGGCAACTCTTATCCCAGCCTTGTACTGCACTATTAGATACTATAAAGACTGTTTCTTTGTGGTAGTAGAACAATGCAGTAATCATTGTATTCAAGTTGCAAAGAACAGTCATTGTCATTGTATGTTTTCCATGCAGGCCAGAAAAGACATAGCTTGGGACACCAGAAGCACCTCTTTGTACTGCTTGGAGTGTGACCTTGCATCACAAGAATCAGTACGTCGATTTGCACGGAGATTTAATAGAAGTAAGAGACCCACCATAATAACAAATTGCATTTCATTATCTTCAGAATTGATCACTGTCTCGTGTGAATTATCATTGAATAATTCTGTGGTACAGAATAATAAAAGATAAACTACTTGGAGTAGTGATGAAAACTGGTCATCTAATGATGGGGATAGACCTAGGATATGACTTGTGCCTTTTCTGTATAATTGCCTAGGATAGAATGGTAATGGAGAGTAGTCATTGTGGCTCAAGCGGTAGCGTCCACGACTTTGAGGCATCAGGTCGAGGGTTCGCGCCCCGTCATGGTCTGAGGTTAGCAAGGGCATGCATTTAGGGTAACGAGTACATCTATCAAAACTAGTCCTTCACATGAAGGCAACCGTCCCAGCCCTTGGTAGAAAAGGGAGTCCATGACGTAAAACTGGAACAAACGAGCAAACAAAGAAGAATGGTAATGGATATGTAATATTAATCTTTTACAAAAAGTCCTGTGAATGTTTAATTAAGAGGTTTTCAAAATACTCTGTTTAATGTACATTTCATAATTAGTACCAAGCCCCTGGTAAGTGTCTAGTTTATAGGGATATTTTTTAAACCTTTTTGTAGTGCAGCATAGTAGTCTTATGGCATTAATTTAATAAACTAAGGAGATGAAAAACTTGGGTATCAGTGATAACCAGTGTTGCCATATGTTCATTGTGGTTGTTCCTTAATTTTTTTTTTCATTCTGTAATTGTATTTTGTCAGCTTACCAAAAAACATTCTATAAAAAGGGTATCCCCTATTCCTTATCCATATCCTAAACAAAGTAGGGATATATGATACTTTAGGTTGATCATTAAATACAGTGTTGAGCTACTGATCAAAGGGTTCCAAATTTTAGTCTTCAAGGTGTCTCATGCTATTTATCTTTGTCAAAATCATGTATGGATTAGGAGAAGGTAGAAGCATCCCTCGTGTGTTAACCTGTCAATATATATTAATTTTTTTCAGAGGAGGAAAGACTCGATATTCTTATAAACAATGCTGGTATCATGCGTTGTCCAAAATCTTTCACTACTGAGGGTATTGAGTTACAACTTGGTACAAATCATATGGGTCACTTTCTTCTAACAAATTTACTCATAGATAAAATTAAGGTAATTTATCATATACTGTATTAGTATTACTTTTAAACTTGCTGTTCATATATTGTGATGTTCAGTGTTATGGAAGTACATGGTAAACTTCAAAACAAATTCTTTATCCCCTTAAGGTATTGCACCAAATATTCTCAACCAACTTTTCTAGTGCCAAGAATTCTCATTGCAACCTATACTTTTTTAAGTACAAAAATAAGATATTGGATGCAATTTCATATGTCCCTACTGTGTATTTGAGAGTGAAAATATTCGTCCTCGTTGTACATCTGAAAGACATTTATTTCATATTTGGATTATATACAGTCCATAAATTCCTGGTATATTAATTTATGTTAGGAATCATCATTGGGGTGTATTCATTTTTTTGCTCATTGGAATTTATTGCCAATTTATTGTTTTATGTTCAATACAATTTATCACTAATGTATAGCTGATTTTTCTTTGCTGGAGTGTCAAAAGGCACTTCCATTCATAGAAGTACCTCTTAAAATAATATGTACAGACACTCCCAACTTATGAATGAGTTAGGTTTCAGAAGTTTGTTTGTAAGTAGAATTGTTCGTAAGTCGTGTTTGTAGGTAAAAAAGTTCTCTACAGTACATACATATGCAGTACTAGACGATAATAAGGCTAAAAACCTAAATACTACGTGAAACATATAGTATATAATATTAATGAATATTAGTACAGTAATAATAATTTAATATTACGCCACAGTACAGTAATGCATGCATTGATACATGGGTAGATAATGGGTAAGTTTTTGTTTGTATCTGTGAATGATCGTAATTCGGTTGTTTGTAAGTAGGGGAGCTTCTGTACAAGTTTTTCCAATCAGTTGTCTTTGTTAGAATTTCATAACTTAAGAGACTGATTAATTTTCCACAGTAAGACTCTTTAAGCACTTAAGGTAATTACTTTTCCAAGAACTTTCAATTTAAAACTGTTCCTTAAAGTATGCAATCTTCCAGTGGAGAAAATATACACTGTACATATATTCTGTATCTTTTAGTTAGTGAATTTTGTGACAAAAATCTTGCCAAAAAATGAACTTTTCGGGATTTGCTCAAGAAATTTCATCCGTACTAAAAATATTGCAAAGCCTTTTGTTTGGAAGAGCCCAACTGTATTTGATTACTGAAAAGGGGCTTAAAAAACAAATTAAAATGCTTATCTTTATTTATGAAATATTCGTCTAGTAATGAAAAGGGGTCGCTGTTATCTTCAGATGAAGAATTAGTTCTGTAATCTGAAGAGATACTTAAAGAGGCACAGTCATCGGAAGTGTCTAAACAACATGGATATTTGGATTCATGATCTGATATATCAGTAAGTCTTCACTTTCTTCAGCTTTTTCGTTACTCACGGTAGATTACAATGGTCACAAACAGCTTATGTGGGCAGAGAGAAAGCAAATGGCCAGCAAGTAACCGGTATGGGGCACAAAATACCATGTAGGCAATCTATATGCAGTAGACAAGCTCAGCTGCCAAATATACGATGTAGCACATATTTTCGTTTCTCTCTCAAATCTGCTGCAGAGATACAATAACATACATCCAATATAATTTTACAATGAAAAATATCGGATAAGGATGAGAATTCTTGGCATAGTACTGTACACATTGACTAGGATTAAGTTGTCGAGAATGCACAGGTTGAAGCCATAAAGGCGTAAAAAAGTGACCTGTTAATTTTTTTTTCTATGGACAAAATATCTCTGGAGACTAGTGTTTTTTAAATATTTTTTGTCATTAAGATCACTTTAACAAAAAATGTTCATGGGTATAATGCAAACTTGGGATTATAAATTATTTCCAAGTAAACTTTTTTGAATAAGTTAAAACTTTCCTAAGGGTTACAACAAGTACAGTATCTGTAATATATGATGCAATCTTTATTAATATAATTGTTTATGTTCTTGCTATATTTTTTTTTATAAATATTGTATCTTTTTTTTTATTGTATAAATCAGTTGTTCGGGCATTTTGCTCATATGGAGGCTGTCTTATGACTGTAAAACTCATGAAATTGATGTCTAGTATTTTTCCAGATTTTCTTATAACTGTTAATTTGCTTATTGTAATTTTTGATGACACATTGAACAGGAAACATTTAGGTACTTTCATCTTACTTCTAAGTTTTTTTTATAGGCTTCAGCTCCAAGTCGGATCATCAATGTGTCGAGTGTAGCTCATGCTAGAGGAAAAATTAACTTTGAAGATTTGAACAGTGAAAACCATTATGATGAAGGGGAAGCCTATGCCCAGAGTAAATTAGCCAACATTCTTTTCACCAGAGAATTAGCAGAAAGACTAGTTGGTAAGTTATATGAAACTCCATTCATGGAGGATTAGTCTACGACATGTAATTCTTCTCAATAACTGTATGTTTTGTTATACATACCTAGAGTTTAGAGTTTGACAACAAATATGAGCCTTGGCAGCAGTTGTTGTGTAAGATTTTTTTGTCTTTCCATTTTGATTAATTTAGAAATTTACATTATAAGCATCACAGGCATAGAGTCCAGGTTATTTGGCTGTATTAATATTTCTATTGTGTGTATGGGTGTGTGTTGTCATGTTGTTATACAGACTTCCAGTTCAGAAATGGGCGGGAAATGCACATTCTCAGACATTCGTCCACATACAAAGCCCAAAAAATTTTATGAGTGACTACCTTCTTTTCGTAACTTTTCTATCATTTTCCTCACCTGTCTCCAGCATTCTTCTAGCGTCACCCCCTTATCCTCTTTATAACCATTACTTCTTGCTGTTCCTCCACAGTCAAATAGGAAGTTTCTTAAGAAAATTTTATTGTTCCAGAAACAATATAGAGAGCACATAGTTTAATTTACGCCTCCTGTACATTAATGGCATCAACTTTTCAAGCATTTTCTATCAACTCAGTAATTTTGTAGTATACAGACTCTTTCATACTTATGTACGAGTTAGGTTCTAGAAGTCCCTTCGTAAGTAGAATTGTGTTTAAATTGTGTTCAGGTAAAAAAATGACTGTACAGTGCATACATATGCAGTACTGTACAATACTTAGTGTAACACCTGGTAATATTTAAGAAATTTTGATTTGGCGCCCCTCCATATTGTGCAGGTTGCCATCTAGTAACAGAAAAAGAAAGAAGAAGAAGCCATTGAATGTGAACAAACACCTCATGTATTGTTTTCTTGTGTTACATTTGAATTGTTTTTATATGTTTTGTACCTATGGATCGTTCATTCGTATGTTTGTTTATTCATTTGTCTTGTCATGTTCTCTTTCTAATAAACCAAGAAGAAACGAGTCCCAAAAATCTGGTTCTTACTGCTCTAATGAAGCTAGAAGATAAAATGGAGTGTAACGCAAAAAATCCGAGGGACATACCTATTGATTAATATACCTACTTACACAGGAGGTCTAACAGTCCAAAATTTTGGCATAGACATTCCTGAAGTTTAAGAATATCCTGCAAACAGACTTAATACAAGATGAGCACAGAACAGACCAGAGATTTAATAACTGAGGTAGTAGAAGGAGAAGAAATCCCTTTGAAGGACATCGCTGGTGACCAGGATGGACCTGTAGCTGATGCCAAGAAGAAATGAGGCTGGACAAAGGGAGCTCTTACCAAACAGATGACTGCTATCAACAAGTTAGCTGGTGATGCAAAGAACCTTCTTCAAGTAAAGGAGAAGATGGATGCTTACTCTGAGTATGTTACTGTATTTGAAACAGCTCTGTTTGAGCTTCTTGAGTTATTGCAGGACGAAGATCAGCTTGAAGAGGCCAAAGTATATAAAATGGAGGTTATGACTCGGCATATGGATTTTTAAGATGCATTATATCACTGGAGAGCTTCACAGGAAGAGGAAGCTTGTGACAAGAGCCAAGAGGATAATGAGTTTTCGGATGATGATATATCAGAAAGTGCTGTGCCAGAGAAACAGTTGGCATTCAAAGAAATTTTAGATACTTGCCTGGAAGCAAAGAACAAGGACATAGAAGAAGAAATTAAAGAATTATCCAGAGCTCAACAGCTTGAAATGCAGAACCGACAGTTATCATTGCAGAAGGAACAACAATTATTTGAGTTAAAAAGGGCAAAATTGGAGAGTGAACTGTTGCTTAAGAGGGAAAAACAGAGATCGATGGAGGAACTCAACAAGTTGAAGGAAGAAGTTAATTCTGAAGAAACTCTAGAACACCAGCTGCAAACTGAAGGGTTTGGTCCCATTACACATGTAACCATACCTATGAATACACCAGGACGCCCAAAAGTTGCCAGTGAAATCCCAAGATTTGAAGGTACACCTATAGAACACCTGAGAAAACCCTCAAGAGTATCAGTGGACCCCTCTAATGTTGAAATAAAAGACTCAGAAAAGAAAGCTGCATCTATTTTAGTAGATGCCTTAAGCCAGGTGTTGATTCAGTCATGAACGCAGCAACAGTCTATAGTAGAATCTCTGCAAGTACCTAGAGGAGAAATTCATCAATTTAGTGGTGATGCTTTGGAGTTTTGGCCATTCATAAGGTCATTTAAGGATACCATAGGGGGTGTTTGTCAATCCCAGAAGCTCAGAAACTGGCATGCTTAGGAAAGTACTGTAAAGGAATGGCATATCTTGCATTGAAAAGCACTTATTATAAAGGTCCTAAAGAAGGCTATATAAGAACTTTAGAAATTTTGGAAGAAAGATTTGGATCCCTTATAATATTACATGTGAGTGGGTAAGAAAAGTTACCAATAGACCAGATGTGAAGGGATCATCTGATCTCAGAGAGTATGCTGATGAGCTCACTTGCTGTCCTGAGTCCCTTAAGGAAATGAACTCTATCAATCAACTAGCAAGTGGAGACAATATGCTTAAGATAGTGGAAAAGTTACCTGAAGACAAGATGGGTAAAAGTTAATCATGAGCTTCGCTCCAAGTATAGAAGAGGACCAAAAATTACAGAACTTGCGAAGTTCATTTGTGATGTTGCTGACGAGGTTTCTGATCCAGTCTTTGGAAAATTGATTAAGGATCAGAAGAAGGAAAAAGGTAAGAATCAGATGAACAGAGTTCCGAAGAGACGGGCGGAAAGTTTTGCTGTCAATACTTTTGTAACTGAGGATACATCTAGACCAGAGATTGGGAAGTGCACAGGAGGTAAGTGTCCTTGTTGTGGACAAAAACATTATGTAAAATCCTGTTCACAATTTAAGGCTATGAAAGTAAAGGACCGTTGGAATCTTGTAAAATCTAAGGGTCTGTGTGAGAATTGTTTTTCTCAGGGACACATTGCTAAAGATTGTTCAAGAAATTTTATCTGTAATGTTGAAGGCTGTGGAAGGAAACACAGCAAGTATCTTCATCTCCCAAGTAAGAAAGCAGATGATGTTGCTAATTTACAGGAATCACCAATAGACACTCCTACATCAGAATCATGGATGCCAGTAGCAGCAACACAGTTTACTGACTACACGCCACTGAATACTTTTATGAATCCCAGAGGGTGTAACTTAGCCTGCCGACAAGGTGGTAGACTTACTCTTCCTATAGTGCCAGCAAGAGTCAGATGTGTGGATACCAATATTGTTGTTGATACATATGCACTGTTGGACCCAGGAACAAATACTACATATTGCACAGAAGATTACGTGAAAAGTTAGGAACCAGAGGTGTGACTCGTCAGTTGGAACTCACTACTATTGCACAGACAAGGATGCCTATGAATTCAACTGTTATTACTCTTCTTGTATCTGATCTTGATGACACACATGAACCTTTTTGTATACAAGAAGTAGCTGTTAGGCCAACATTGAATTTAGACTTGTCAGGCTTGTCAAGTCGACTTGATATTGAAAGGTGGTCACACCTGAAGAACCTAAGGTTACCTGAGTTGGAGGTAGAGCAAGTTCACCTGCTAGTAGGGCAGGATTGTGCTGATTTCTTGCCATCTGATGAAGTAAAAAAGGGACAACCAGGTGAGCCATTTGCCATTCATACATCATTAGACTGGGCCATTAACGGTCCTATTGACCCCTTTAAGCCCACAGTGAGATCTTTTCATTTTGCACACACTACTTCAATGATGGAGAAGGACCTATTTAAGTTATGGGACCTGGAAGGAGCCAGCTGTGAAATACCAGGTAAGTCTCAGAGTGACTTAAAAGTTTTAGAAGTCTGGGGTAAGAACCAGTCTTTAATAAATGGTCACTATGCATTGAATAGTCCTTTGAGGGCAGAAAGGCCTTGCCTACCTGACAACCGTGCTATGGCGGAACGATGCTTACAGATGTTGGGAAAGCGATTGGATAAAAATAAGAATCTGGAAGAAAGGAAGAGAGGTTTTTGTCTTACAAAGGTTGTTTCTAGCTCACCAGAGTTAATGATCAGTATACCTAGAGACAGATGGGGAAAATCATTCTCCACCCTGGATGTCAGCATGGAAAAGTTGCCCATAGAGCGTGCACTTGGTATGCTATGGGACATTGAGTCTGACTATTTCAGGTTTGACGTGCAGGTAAGAGATAAACCAAGAATAAAAAGAGGAGTACTTAGCACACTCAGTACAGTGTATGATCTCTTAGGATATGTGAGTCCATTTGTGCTACAGGCAAGAAGGCTATTCCAGCAATTGTGCAGACTGGAAAAAGGATGGGATGACTCCATGCCAAGGGATATGGAGGAACAATGGGGCCGGTGGCTGAATGACTTGCCTGTTATTGGGAAGTTCAGGATTGCTTGATGTGTTGTACCGAAGGACAAATTTGTAAGGACAACCCAGTTACATCATTTTTGTGATGCTTCAGAGTATGGTTATGGAGCTGTTTCACATTTATTGACTGTTTTTGAGGATCAAACTATCTCTATGTATCTCATGATGGCAAAGTCTAGACTTGCACCTTTAAAGGGTTCCACCATTTCACGTTTAGAGTTGGCTGGAGCACTAGAAGCAGTTAGATTAGACAAACTTTTACGAGAAGAGTTGGAAATAATATTAGAAGAATCTATTTTTTGGACAGATAGCATTATTGTGTTATGGTATTTACAGAGTACAGCAAAGAGGTTTCAAACTTACGTTGCCAATAGAGTGGCAAAGATTTGGGGTCCTACCACACCAACACAGTGGAGATATGTATCCACTACTGAGCATCCTGGAGACGATGCATCCAGAGGGATGACAGCATGTGAACTTCTTAGTGATGAACGTTGGATAAAGGGACCTAGTTTTCTATAACAAAATAGAAGTAATTGGCCCAGGCAGCCTTCAGTTAACTGTGAAGAATTAGAAAGTATGGTTGAAGTAAAGCCATCCCTAGTAGTGTATGCCATTAATACTCAAGATGATCATACAAGTAGATTCCTGAGTCATTACTCCTCATGGCATAGACTGAAGAAAGCTGTTGCTTGGTTTGAAAGTCTATGTCAAATACTTAGAAAGAAACTATATAAAAGGAAAGTCACTTGGAAGTTTAATCCTCCCCGAGCCTTACACATGAGTGGCATCTGGGAAAGGCAAATTAGAACCATAAGATCTGTGTTGGCAGGGGTGATGAAACAACAAGTCATGGATGACTTAACCTTTGTAACTTTGCTGACCATTGTTGAGGGTATCATTAATGGTAGGCCTATCACCAAGTTATCTGATGATCCTAGAGATGAAAGACCTTTGACATCCAATCACCTGCTGATGCTGAGAGGAGGTTCTGTGTCACCCTCTGGGAAGTTTGACCAAAAGGATGCATATCGTCGCCGATGGAAACACTCGCAATATTTAGCAGATGTTTTCTGGCATAGGTGGTTATGGGAGTACCTACCCATCTTACAAGAGCCCCAAAAATGGATGAAGGCACATCCTAATCTTAAGATAGGAGACTTAGTGCTTCTGAAGCAAGACAGTGTTCCTAGAAATCAATGGCCACTAGCACTAGTGACTGGGGTACATAAGATTGATGATGGGATGGTACCTTATGTAAATGTGAGAACAGCAACTGGTACATATGAGGCTCATTACTAAAATTTGTGTACTAGAAAGTGCTGCCATGGATGAAAATTAGAAATAGAGGTGTATTATATAATTATATATTTTTTTGTAATTAACCTATACTTTGATATGTATGGTTTTGTGATATGATGCTGAACTTTGCAACCCAGTTGTTACATAGTATATAATGCACTATCCCAGTAAGTGCATTGGGGCCGGGATGTAACACCTGGTAACATTTAAGAAATTTTAATTTGGCGCTCCTCCATATTGTGCAGGTTGCCATCTATTAACAGAAAAAGAAAGAAGAAGAAGTGGCTGAATGTAAACAAACACCTCATGTATTGTTTTCTTGTGTTACGTTTGAATTGTTTTTTTATAAGTTTTGTACCTATGAGAGCCAGAAAATTTTGGATCGTTCGTTCGTTTGTTTGTTTGTTTGTTCATTTGTCTTGTCATGTTCTCTTTCTAATAAACCAAGAAGAAACGAGTCCCAAAAATATGGTTTTTACTGCTCTATGAACCTAGAAGATAAAATAGAAAGTAACTCAAGAAATCCGAAGGACATACCTATTGATTAATATACCTACTTACACATGAGGTGTAACACAGGCTAAATACACTTAACTACTACATAAAAGAGAAAGTACTGTATACAGTATTAATGAATTTCAATACAGTACTAATTATATAATAATATAGCACAGTACAGTAAAACATATATTAATACATGGATAGATATTTGTTCAAATCTGCGAATGTTCGTAACTCAGTTGTTAGTGAGTATGGGAGCGTCTGTATAATGAATTAGAATAATTAAAACATGTAGAATTTGGTTCAAGTGCGGTGTATCAAGTCTTTTGATAGATAATCAGAAATACTGTGCAGTGATAGAATTTATTAGAGGCAGTGTTATTCTTTTGTTCCAGTTTAACTCATGTATATTTCCCTAAAGTCTGATTCCATACCATTGTTTTTCCTTACCAGTATTATATTATTATGGCAACTACACTGCGTCTCTGAAATGATAAAAAAAAAAGTTCAGTTAATATTTTGAAGACTTCAGAGGACAATATGTTGATTTATGAATTTTCAAAATATCCTTTCTATTAGTTTTTCAGATCATTATACTTATTCATAGTCTATGGGAAGTTTTTGTTGAGTAATATATGTATGGTTTTCCTTGTTTAGTCCTCTGTTCATTTGATTTGCTAGTAATTAATACTATTCATTCTTAAATTATACTTGTTTGAAGAAAAGGTATTTTTAGTTTTAAGAAATGTTTATGCAAAATAGTATAACAGTTTAATGTGTAGAACTCGTACATAAGCACAGTGAGGAAGTTTGGTCTTGCATGGCTCAT
>JAXCGZ010012740.1:5000-7500 GCA_037179515.1 Halocaridina rubra
GAACTGAAAGAGGTTATTAAATATTATTATTATTATTATTATTATTATTATTATTATTATTATTATTATTATTATTATTATTATTATTAATAACAGTAATAATAATAATAATAATAATAATAATAATAATAATAATAATAATAATAATGATGATGATGATGATAATGCAAAAATAATTGAGAGGCGGGCTGACGATAAGTCAATTCGAAAGCACAATCACAATAACTGAAAGTAATTAGATTGTTATAATTGCATTACTCTCTCCCTCTCTCTCTCTCTCTCTCTCTCTCTCCAATTATTGTCATACTTCGCTTTTATGGCTATAGCGTCATCATTTCCGCTAACAGCAGCAATCTGTTTTGGTAGTTAAATAATGCATATCACTTTATCCCGATATCAAATTTCCATTTACTCACGCTATGACTTGTGATTTTCAAAAGTGTAACTTTCAAAGTCTATAAAATTGGAATGCATAATCATTCCAAAAAAAGGTGATAACATCAAATCATAATTCTATCGACTACTTATAATAAAGATTTCAAAATTGGTACCGCAGAAGCGTAACGGTAATGTTCGACAGGGGAGGTGACGGACCTGCGTTCGAGCCCACGGTGTGGTGATAGGCAAGGCATCCAGCCTTACTTCCAAAGCTTAAATCCGTCTGTTCCGGTTTTACGTCACGGACTCCCTTTTCTACCTAGGGCTAGGACGGTTGCCTTCTTGCAAAGGACTTGTTTTGGCAGATGTAAGCGTTACCCTGAGTGCATGCCCTTGCTAAACTCAGACCGTGACGGGGCGCGAACCCTCGACCTGACGCCTCAGAGTCGCGGACGCTACCGCTTGAGCCACGGTGACTACTAAAGCTTAAATCCGTCTGTATCTACTCCAAATGGAACTTTTAGTGGTACGTAAAACGTAAAACGAACAAAATAAAGATTGCAAAATCAATTTCCAATTAATATATACATATTAGAGGGATTGCCTTTTTTACACATGTCTATATGTCTTGTGATTAATGGAATTCCTTGCAATCTCAGAATATCAATTTGGCGGTTTTATGTATCACAATTAGTCCACATGCGAATGGGGGTGGTCAGTGACAAGTTGTAAAAGGGGAATTAAGGCTGTTTGCCCTTGCTGTGGCGGGATTAAACCCGCGAATGTCAGTCTTGTCACTTCCCAATAGACGAGCTCCAGTTCCTCGTAAGAAGGGTCCCCCAATCACAGATATCTCTACTCTTGTTCCGGTTTTACGTCACGGACTCCCTTTTCTACCAAGGGCTAGGACGGTTGCCTTCTATCTCTACTCTGTCAACCTGCAATGTCGAATCCTTTATGTCTTACTAAAGTCAGTTTGTGGCCCATTTTCTTGAGTTAATCATCAAAGTCTTCCAAGGTTATTTACTGTGACCATAACACTAGGGGCACACTGTCCATATCAATATTTACCGTAACTGAAGGAAGACTTAACATCGAACTGTCCTGGACAGACCTATTTAACTTCAAAAGACCATCTTCAGCTGTAGTATCGCAACGGGCGGCTGATGCCATGAGCCAACCTACTAAGACCTGTCGACATACAAAGGACTCGAGTTCCCTAATAATAAGCGTGACCGAGTCAAAACACAATGCACTGCCTCTTCGCAAGAGGGAAATATGAAGAGCGTGGATTTCCAGTCCCCTCGCTCCGCCCAATTTAGTCGCATTTTACACATCGCAAACGAAATCGTTGTGGCGTGCTTGTCAAAAGCCCCATGAGAAAAACGATACAACTTCAAAGACAATAATTAAGATATTGCGACTGTAAAGACCAGATCACACAATGATACTCGGCAGGGAGGGCCTCGTCCAGGTTATTCCTCACCTATATGGGTAGAAAAACTAAAGGAATAAGCTTAGAAACTTAATTTTTTATTCTTCATTAATGGAGTTAAAAATATGGCCAGGTAGCAATTTAAGTCTTATTCTTCAAAGGTCGCGTCAGGAGAGTGGTTAGAGTGATCGACTAGGGAAGTGACGGACTCTTGTTTTGGGCCAGCGAGAGACGCCAGGAAAGGCATCCAAATTTATTTTCCTGGCGCCAAACTGTCTATATACCCACCCCAAATTATGAAAATCTATAGTGAGACAAACTAGCAATTTTTTTTCGGTTTTACGTCACGGACTCCCTCTTCAACTAAGGGCTAGGACGGTTGCCTCCTTGCGAAGGAATTATTTGGCAGATGTAATCGTTACCTTAAGTGCATGCCCTTGCTAACCTCAGACCGTGGCGGGGCGCGAACCCTCTACCTGACGCCTCAGAGTCGCGGACGCTACCGCTTGAGTCACGGTGACTACTTGACACAAATTAGCAAATATTGTCTTTAATACCTTGTCTTCGTAGCGTCTATGGAAATGGCGAATCAGATGGAAATTAAGAACGAAAAAGTTTTTTTTTTTATTTATCTAAACTATACTGGCATACTTCCTTGTGAATTCACGCGATCCAAAACAGGTGTGT
>JAXCGZ010012740.1:12500-16843 GCA_037179515.1 Halocaridina rubra
TCTTGCAGATAAGGTGAAAATTTTGGAAGCAGATGCTGAAAAGGTGAAAGCCTTACAACACAAGGTGGGTTTACTAGAATCTGACATTGTCCTACTTAAAAGAGATAATTCTAGGTTGAAACTGCTATTAGAAACATCTCCACCTCTCAGTTCAGTGCTGTCACCTAACAGTGATGATGTCCCTTCTATCAACAACCCTCAGGTTCGGCAAGCTAGGTTTTCTGTCTCTACTCACAATTTCTTCAGTGCATTGAGTGATGAATGTGACAGTGGTAGTGAAGAAGAAGTAGATCCAGATAAAAGTGATAGCCATCAAGACAACCTGAATACACCATCTAGCATAAATAATCAAATCAGTAACAGGTTACAAAATAGTGATGAAACAACAACGTCCTTTCCCACTACTCCTAACAACGCAACAACAGGCACTAACCAGAACAAGATTCTTCCCAGCACAAACAACCAACCTGGTAAAGAGTTGCAAAACAGCGAAGAAGATATAGAGTCAATCTCCACTACTCCTAACAACACAGCAACTGTCACTAACCAGGACACCCAAATTATATCTTCCAGCACAAATAACCAACCCAGCAATAGACTGCGAAACAATGAAGAAAACAGAAAAGACAAAATAGCAGCAATCTCTACTCTAAACATTCCATCGAAGTCCTCTCCCCCACAGCCACAGTTGCCAAATAATGCAAGTGCAAGGGTTACAGCTCAAATATATATTCGCATTCCTGGCAACCCCTTTGAGAGAGAGATACGTAATACACTGACAAATCAAGGCATTCCTTCTGAAGAAGTCTTGATTAAGGAGCTTTATCGCACACCAAACTGGGTTTCCTTCGCAATAACGATATCGAAAGGATTTGAATATGTGCCTTACAAACTGAATCAATGGCCTACAGGCACAAGTGTGCAGCCATTTCGTGGGAGCAAACAATGGTCATACCAAAATAAACAGCAAAGAGCAAATGGAACAATCCCCTATATGCGAGACTACAGAAAGAGACACGATACAAACCTCTCTTATCGCCGTCCAAGCACAAGAGACTTCTCCTGGAGTGATGGCTCTTACAACCCTAGACACTCACCTAGGCATACAAACTTTGGGAAGGCCCGATCATACCACGGCACGTACTCAAACCAGCATTACACATCCAACGGCAGGTACAGACACCAGGATCCATGGGCTAACCCCAGAACACACTACAATGATGAATTCCCAGCAGAATCATACAGTCGAAACTACAACTATGACTATGGATACCACCCCAATGAAACATGGTAATACCTCGTCTCCTGCTGTTGCTGTTACTGCTGTCGATGTGAAAGTTACTTGTAAATATAATGATAGATTATCTGTCGTACATATAAATGCACAATCCCTGTTATCCCATATACTAGAAATTGAACATATGCTTGTACAAGAAAATATTGATGTTCTTTGCATTAGCGAATCATGGCTGTATCCGTCAATTAACAATGCATTTATTAATATTCCTTCATATAATATTTATCGCTATGACAGTGGTAGAGGTGGAGGTGTATGTTTATATGTTAAAAATTATTTGAAGGCCACTGAACTAAATCTTGAAACTGAGAAGCACGAAGGAGTGGAAGATAAATGGATCTCTGTCCAACATAAAAAGTTTCCTTCTATTATCATAGGCTGCGTGTACCGCCACCCCAAAGCCTCGGTAACCTCTTTTAGCTATATTTTGGACGTTTTTAAGGAGATAATTTTAAAAAACAAACCAGTTTTTATATATGGCGATTTTAATGATGATCAACTAAAAAGAGAAAATAAAATGAGTAGACTTATTAAGAATTTAAATCTAGAACAGATTATAAATAAACCAACTAGAATCACTCCCACTTCAGTTTCCCAAATCGATCTAGTAATAACAAACTCCAAACATATGATAACTAAGTGTGACGTAATGCCAAGCCCTATAGCAGACCACGAGGAAATTGTAACGTCCCTAAATATTCGCAAACCAAAGAGACAACCAATCTTTAAAACATTCAGATGCTTAAGAAATTATTCACAAGAATTACTTTGTAGTTTACTTATGAATGAAGTACATAAATTAAATGAAATTCTATATACCGATAATATCAATAAACAAGTAAGAATTTTAACCAGTGTCCTATCATCATGTATAGATCGATGTGCACCACTCGTGACAAGAGAAATATTTCGTCCCCCCGCTCCTTGGATAACAGATGACATAAAAAACATTATGAAAGAAAGAGACAAACTACAAAATGAAGTAAAGCTACAAAGAGATAATATCCCTTTAAGAGAAAAGTTTACAGAGCATAAGAAACAAGTAAAATCATTATTAAGTAACAGTAAGAAACAGTATTACAAAAATGAATTTCAAAACGCTAAAGGCAATATCTCTGATACATGGAAAATTGCTAAAACCATGCTTTCCAATAACTGTAATAAAAGTAGTAACATATCAATTATACCCGATGAGGTAGATGTAAGTGCTAAAGCAGAAGAGTTCAATAATTTTTTCGCTGAAGTGGGGAAAAAACCTTTGAAAAAACAAAAAAAGAAATAATAAATGAAATCAATAATAGTAATGGTGGTAATAATAATAATAATGATGATGGTAGTAGTAATAATAATAGAAATGTTCATAATGGTGTAAATAATAATGATGGTGGTAGTAATGGTAATGATAATAGTGATGATGGTAGTAATAATAATAATAATGTTCAAGAACATAGTGCATTCAATAGAAGTAATGATGTCTTTAACCCTACTACAGTAGATTGTAATACAGTAATCTTAGTAATAAAAAATCTGAAAGACTCTAATGCATATGGATCAGATGGAATTTGTTTTCGTTTTATTAGAGATTCATTATTTGTAATAGCTTATTATCTGACGGTAATAATCAATACTTCCATAGTTACCAATATCTACCCAGATTTATGGAAAACTCCCCATGTAATTCCTGGTTTTAAAAATGGAAATCCTGACGACGTCTCTAACTAT
The DNA here is from genome assembly GCA_037179515.1 of Halocaridina rubra. Classification (NCBI taxonomy): domain Eukaryota; kingdom Metazoa; phylum Arthropoda; class Malacostraca; order Decapoda; family Atyidae; genus Halocaridina; species Halocaridina rubra. The sequence goes on from JAXCGZ010012740.1 coordinate 15,520, forward strand.
AGACCAATCTCTTTACTACCAATTTTATCAAAGATACTTGAAAAGATTGTTGCAAATCAGTTAAGTGAGTTTCTTGAAAAAAATAAACTTATTGCAAAAAGTCAACACGGTTTCAGGCCAAAATTATCAACTGAAACTGCCTTATTGAAAATATCAGATGAAATATACAAAAATATAGATAATAAGAAAATATCATTGCTACTACTACTCGATCTTTCTAAAGCTTTTGATAGTGTACACCATACCACTCTATTAGAAAAATGCAAAAAAATGAACATTGACCCAAGCTGGTTCGAGAACTATTTAAAAAACCGCTACCAGTCAGTCAGAATAAAAGATGTAGTCTCAAGTCGCAAGAAGGTATTGTTTGGGGTCCCTCAGGGATCGATCCTAGGACCTATACTTTTTCTAATATATGTAAACGATCTAGTAAAATATTTACCTAACTGTTATGTCATTCAATATGCTGACGATACTCAAATCTTAATTGAAGGAGAAATTAATGATTTAGAAAATATTATTCGTAGAGCAGAAGAAATTTTGTATATGGCTAAACGTTACTTTCTAAAAAATGGTCTGTTACTTAATGAAACTAAAACCCAATCTATTCTTATCGGATCCAGACAATTATTATCAGAAGTTGATGACAATCTTCATATAAATTTTAACGGTAATATCATTAAGCCAATGAACTCGGTAAAGAACCTAGGTGTCTATTTTGACCGTTACATGAATTTTGAAATGCATATAGATGAAATTTATAAAAAAGTAATGGGTACTCTAATATATCTAAATAGGGTAAAAGACTCATTTGAAACATCAACTCGTATAATAATTGTCCAGTCCTTAGCTATGAGTTTAATTAATTACTGTCTCAAAGTTTGGGGATGTACCAATAAGACTCAATTACAAAGAATACAAAAGTTACAAAACTTTGCAGCACGAGTGGCTGTTGGCAATGTAAGAAAATACGAGCACATCTCTCCTGTTTTAAAAGATCTAGAATGGATAAAGATTAGAGATAAATATGTTTTTGATATATGTACCTTTGTTTTTAATATACTAAGAAACAATATTCCTGATTGCTTGTATAATTTTACTACAGTAAGCTCAGTTACCGGGTTAACTACCCGTCAAGGGGAAGATTTATTAGTACGAAGGTCTAAAACTGATATTGGCTCAAGAGATATAAACATTCGTGGACCTCATTTATATAATCAGCTTCCCAGAGAACTAAAAAATGCTGGTTCAGTGTATACTTTTAAATATAATCTTAAGAAGTTGCTCTTAAAGGAAGATTTTACTTGTAAATTTTAATGGTACA
>JAXCGZ010012741.1:5000-15000 GCA_037179515.1 Halocaridina rubra
AAGCCTGCTGGCTAGTACAGTGGTAACGCGCTGGCTTCGCATTCACGAGGTCGAAAGATCGGTCCCCGTCCAAGACCGAGAGTTTAAGCTGTTTACTGGCAGGAACTGCTGTGGGTGGACATCACAGTGGGGGGTTGGGGCTTGTCCTGGCTGACGAATACCCATTGTAAAATGGAAATAAAGTTTATTATTATTATTATTATCCTTCTCTGCATAGAATACTGCTCGCACATCTGGGGTGATTCTTCATATACTTATCTCCTTGATAAGACTGAATCTAAGGCTATTAGATTCATCAATGATCCTTCTCTTACAACTAATCTGGATTCACTTCTCTTCGCGTAAGGTATCATCCCTCTCTCTTTTCTATCGTTGCTACTTCCATCGCTGCTCTGATGAGTTTGCGAGTTGTATCCCCCCCCCAGCTGCCTAGGCAGTGTAACAATTGCCAAGCAGCCTCGACCCACAGGTACTGTGAGGAGATCAGTAGATCTCGGATTAGTCGGTGCAGCGACTGATTCTTCACATCCACTTCCAAACCATGGAACTCTCATCCTCTTTCTGTCTTTCCTAATTCTTATAAATTATCTTCCTTCAATACTTCGATCTATCGTCTTCTCAGAGCCTAATCATGCCATATCCCTTTGTCCTCGATATTTCAACTATTCTTTCAGCCTGTTCATTTCCTATTGCATATCATTCTCTTATTTCTGTCATGTCCTTAACTTTCTACTCTTTCTTCCCCTAAGGTTTTCTTGGTGCCCGGGCCTGATGAGGACAATTTCTTGCCTCTCCCGGTGTCACACTTATTATTATTATTATTATTATTATTATTATTATTATTATTATTATTATTATTATTATTATTATATATATATATATATATATATATATATATATATATATATATATATATATATATATATATACATACATATATATATATATATATATATATATATATATATATATATATATATATATATATATATATATATATATATATATATATATATGCATATGAAGGAATAAATAAAGATGTGTAACGAATACGAGAGAATATTCGGTGTAGATGTAAGCATAGGAAAAGTTTCGTAACCAAAGGAAAACTTAACAACGAGCTGTCTTGGACAGTCCTATTTAAGTCCAAAAGACCTTTTATCTGTCAATTTGCCATTGTGTCTCAGTTGGCAATCTATTTATATATCTGAAAAAGAAATACATATTTTTTTCCTCACAATTCATTACCTGGTACATATTATGTGTGTGTGTACGTCTATCTATTTACCTTGGCTGTTTCCCTCTTTAATTGGGGGTAGCTTACATAAAAAAAAAGAAAACAATAAGGAGATTACTTTGCTCTATGGGCAATGACAAGGGAGCTAGCGACCGTTCAGATGGCACTGCTGGAGTGCCACAGCCCATCCTCCCAGCTCTTCCACAACCTGTGTCGCTTCTTAACTGCCAACTCCCTTACTGCCCCTACCACAGGGCTACCTCTGTAAGATGCGCCCTGTGGTGACAGCAGATGCCCATCAGAGCTGTGTCACAATCGCTCGCCACTCATTCCTATTCCTAGCACGCTCGCTTGCTTCCCTCACATCCATCCTCCTATCATACATGGCTCTCCTTAGTCCATCCATCCACCCAAACCTAGGCCTCCCTCTAGCATTTCTCCCATCAACTCTCGCATTCATCACCATTTTAAGCAGTCTTTCATCATCCATCCTTTCCAAATGGCCAAACCATCTCAGAACATTCATATCTACTCTGACTGCAATTTCTCTCCTCACACCCGTTCTTGCTCTCACCACAACATTCCTAACCCTATCCAACCGAGATAAACCAATCATACTCCTCAAGCATTTCATCTCAAACACATTTAGTTTCCGTCTCTCACTTACTTTTATACCCCATAACTCTGATCCATACATCACAGTTGGCACAACCACTTTCCCATACAAAACTTTCTTCACATTCATTTCCAAACCACTTTTCCTAATCACTTCTTTCAACGCACCCAACACTTTAAATCCTTCATTCACTCTGTGACACACATCTGCTTCCACTCCACCATTTGCAGCCTAAATACTTAAACTGATAAACTTTTTCAAGTTTATCTCCATTCAACATAACATTCAATCCAGCACCATCCTCATTTCTTGTACACCTCATAACCTTACTCTTTCCCACATTCACTCGCAACTTCCTTCTCTCACACACCATTCCAAATTCTGACACTAACTGACACAGCTTCTCCTCTGAATCTGCCACCACCACAGTATCATCTGCAAACAGTAACTGATTCAGCTCCCACTCGTTATCATCCCCATCTACCATTCTCAAACCTCGACCACGCACTCGCTCATTCACCTCTCTTACGACTCCATCAATATACAAATTGAACAGCCATGGTGACATCACATATCCATGTCTCAGTCCCACACTCACTGGAAACCACTCAATCACTTCATTCCCTACCCTAACACAAGCTCTACTGCCCTCATACAAACTCTTCACTGCATGCAACAGTTTACCATTACTTCCATATAACCTCAAAACATTCCACATTGCCTCTCTATCAACTCTATCATACGCTTTCTCCAGATCCAAAAATGCAAAATGCACATCCTTACCCTTTGCTAAATATTTCTCACCTAACTGCCTAACTATAAAAATCTGATCTATACAACCTCTACCTCTCGTAAAACCACTCTGCACTTCCGTGATCACATTTTCTCTCTTATCCCTAATCCTTTTGACCAGTATCCTACAGTACACTTTTCCTACCACACTCAACAAACTTATACCCCTAAAATTACTGCATTCATACACATCTACCTTACCTTTGCATAGGAACACTATACAAGCAATTACTCATTCCAATGGCACCATTGACAACATAAAGCATATATTAAGCACTCTCACTAACCATTCCAATGCAGTCACACCCCCTTCTTTCAACATCTTCGCTCTCACATAATCCATTCCAGGTGCTTTACCTGCTTTCGCTTCATACAATGCCCTATTCACCTCCTCTCTTGTAATCTCTCTTTTAATTTCATCTCCCACTACTGGCACTTGAATACCCTCCACTGCCACTATAGCTGCCTCTCTATCTTCCTCAACATTCAGCAAGCACTCAAAATATTCTACCCATCTTTTCCTAGCATCATTCCCTCTTAACATCTGTCCATTCACATCTTTCACTGTCTCTTCCATCCTTGATCCACCCTTCCTTACTCTTTTCACTTCTTTCCAAAACTTCTTTTTGTTCTCCTCATATGACCTACTAAAATCCTGTCCCCACCTAACATTTGCCAACCTCTTCTCTTCCTCTACCTTCCATTTGGTTTCCACATTTTTCTCCCTATATCTTTCATGCTTCTCCCTACTATTACACTGCAGCCATTCCTCAAAAGCCCTCTTTTTCTCTTCCACCTTCATTTTCACCCCTTCATTCCACCACTCGCTGCCCCTCCTCATGCCACCTCCAACAAACCTCTTTCCACATACATCACTTGCATGTCCCATAAAGCATTCTTTCATCAACCCACATTCCTCCTCTAACTCTCCAACGTCTCTTTCTTTCACCCTGTCATATGCCACTTTCAATCTGTCCTGATATCCCTGTCTCTTCTCTGATTTTTTCAACTCTTCCACCTTCACCATTCCCTTTCTACATCCCCCCCCACTCTATATCTCCACTCTTTTGCTACTACCACTTTTGCTCCAACCAAAGAATGATCAGACATCCCAGCAGCCACACCCCTAAATGCATGCACATCTTTCAATCTACCAATTATGCTCTTTGCTACCAACACATAATCCATCAATGCTCTTTCTTTCACTCTTCCATTTGCCACTCTCAACCATTTATACTTATTTATTAACTTCTTCTTGGAAAAACTATTACCTATCACCAACTCTTGCTCCACACACATATCTACCAGTCGCTCGCCACTCTCATTCCCACCTGGTACCCCATACTTTCCTACAACACCTTCTACCTCTCCATCACCCACTCTGGTATTCAAGTCACCCAACACAACTACATAGTTCCTCCTACTCAGACCATCCACACACCTAGTTAACTCCCTCCAGAATTCATCCCGCTCTTCCTCATTCCTCTCACATCCTGGCCCATACACACTAACAAAAGCGCAACATTCCCTTCCTATCCTAGCCCTCACCCGCATTAGCCTAGATGACACTGCTTTCCATTCCACTACCTTATTTACCATCCATTCACTCAGCAATAATGCCACACCTTCTCTCGCTCTCCCCCTTTCAACCCCAGACACCCTAGCCGTCACATCACCAAATGCCACTTCTCCTTTTCCTTTCATCTTCGTCTCACACAATGCCAATACACCCATCCTCCTCCTACCAAACATATATCCAATCTCACATCTTTTACTCTCTATCGTACTACAACCACGTACATTTAGACACCCCAAAACTAGAGTTTGGGGAGAAGTTATTCTCCCCTCTACGCCCCTTCTTCTTTGACGTCTCGTGGGAGGTTGATACAAGGGGGGATTCCCAGTCCTCTCGCCCCATCCACGCTTAGTCGCCTCCTACGTTGGGGCTATTCTTTGATGTTGTGCCCTCCACCACCGGGCACTATATATATATATATATATATATATATATATATATATATATATATATATATATATATATATATATATATATATATATATATATATATATATATATATATATATATATCTATATATATATATATATATAGATATATATATATATATATATATATATATATATATATATATATATATATATATATATATATATATATATATATATATATATATATATATATATATATATATATATATATATATATATATATACATATATATATATATATATATATATATATATATATATATATATATATATATATATATATATATATATATATGAATCGTGATGTTGCTTACACTATAACGTATGAAAGAGATTTGTGACTATCAGGGTACTCGAACTTACGTATCAAGTTACAAAATCATGCCATTATACCATCTGGGCCACTATAATAGCCAAAAGTCTGAATTTCATAACCCAGCCAGATCAAGCAATAATTTTAACTTACGGTCTTTTAACATCAACCTATTACAGTTGACACGTGACGTTTAAGTATATGCATTCACAATGACACCATACTATTAAGAATATCATCGTCCGTAAAAGAAAACCTCTGTGACCATCAGTGTAGTTAAAGTCGAGTCGCAAATTACAGAATCATGCCATCATTCCTGCTGGACCACTGTATCAGACAATAGTGTAAAATTCATAATCAAACCAGATCAAGCAAGCACTTTTCACGCCCATATTTTGCATCAACCTATCACAACTAACTCGTGGAACTGAAGTATATATATTTCGTGGATAACAGTATTGTTAATATCATGGTTCCACTTTGAGCATACATACATAAATTGCACAGGTTAACTGTAATAGGTGAATGTAGAAGACATACTGGAAAATTGCTTGCCTGATCTGGATGGCTTATGAAATTCAGACTTTTGTCTGTTGCAGTGGCCCAGTCATTATAGTGACCTGACTCTGTAACTTGCGATGCGAGATCAAGTCCTCTGATGGCTCTCATTTATCTGCCAACTCTTCTATAAACGATTCCAGCATACCTGTCCCTTATTCTTTACCCTCTCTAGCCTTATGCCCTCCCTTATGCTTTCTTCAAGCAAAGTTCATGAGGCTCTTCGCTTGCTAAAGACGAACAAAACATCTGATTCCGATGATATCCCTGCAAGTTCCTTAAGGAGTTTGAAGATGAACTGGCTCCCGTGCTTTGCTGTCTTTTTTACCTCATTCTCTCAACCAGTATCTAACCTTCATCTTGGAAGCATGCCCTAGTGCAACCTGTTTCTAAGAAGGGTGGCCGCTCTATTTCTTCAAACTATCGCCCTATTCCCCTAACCTCTTCTAATGCTACAGTTTTCTTAACTTTGCTCAATTCTCATCTACTCTGAGGAATAATGGAAACTCCTTTATCGTCGCCCTTTATATCTATAAGGCTCTTAACAGAGCCTGGCACAAGGCTCTGTTGGTTAAACTCCCTTCCTATGGCTTTAATCCTTCTCTCATTTCTTTGATTTCCAGTTTTCTTTCTGCCGTTTTATATCTGTGTTGTTGACGGTGCGACATCTAGCCCTTTCTCTGTTACCAGTGGTGTTCCACAGGGCTCTGTTCTTTTACCTACTCTGTTTCTTCTCTTCATCAAAAATCTTCTTCAATCCCCATAATCCTCACTTCTTCACACAATTGTCGTCGATTTTACCCTGCATATTTACTCTGCCTTTTCTTCTCAACTTCATCTTCTAGTCGTAATCAGCCTCCTATTACTTTTTCTTTTGCTCTCAACTCCGATTTGCAAAGGGTACTGAGTGGGTTACTTAAAATTTAGCTATAATTATTGCCTCCAAGACACAGTTTCTAGTTATCTATTTATCTTCTTCTCCTCCTGATAGCTCAGTTGTCTTCGAAACTAACGAAATTTATCCTCTTAATTATATTAATATAATAGGAATCCAGATAGTCTCTAACTTGTCTTGGAGAAATCACATAAGCCGAATTTCTAAATCTGCATCCAAAAAATTGGGCGCTCTATTTCGTTTTCGCCCTTACTTTTCTTCTTTACAGTTTAAAGGTCTCATCGTCCCTGCTTAGAGTACTGCTAACACATCTGGGGTGCTTCTTCATAAACTTGATAGGGCTGAATCTAAGGCAGCTAGACTCATTAATGATCCTTCTCTGACTCTTAATCTGGATTCTCTTTCTCTTTCAAGTAAGATATCATCACTTTCTCTTTTCTGTCAGTACTACTTACATCACTGCTCTGATGAGGTGCATCCCTCCCCAACTGCTGAGGCCGCATAAAACTCGCCAAGCGTCCTCGTCTCACAAGTACTGTGTGGAGATTTGAATCTCGCGGATTGGTCGGTGCAGAAAGTGCTTCTTCCCATCTTCCTCCAGTCAATAGAACTATCTTCCTCTTTCTGTCTTTCCGAATTCTTATAACCTATCTTCCTCCAAAAAAAAACGAATCTATCGTCATCTCAGAACATAATCCTGCCATATCTCTAGGTCCTCAGAACTTCGACTATACATTCAGCCTATCCTTTTCCTATTGTGCATTAATACCTCATCTCTGCCTTGCCTTAACCTTTAATTTTTTTCGTCTTAATGTTTTCTTCTTTCAAGGGCCATTATTGATGAGAGCAATTTTCTTGCCAGTCCTGGTGTCATACTCATAAAAAATAATATGATCTGTTTTACGCCACGGACTCCCTTTTTCATTAAAGGCTAAGACGGTGCCTCTTTTGAAATATATTGGTTTTGGCAAGTGCAACCTTTACACTGAGTGAATGCCATTTCTAACCAAAAACCGGTGTGAACCGTGAACCCTCGACCTGACAAATCAAAGTCGCGAGTGCTACTACTCGGTTGCAGTGACCATGCATATATATATATATATATATATATATATATATATATATATATATATATATATATATATATATATATATATATATATATATATATATATATATATATATATATATATATAAACCAAATACGCACATTACATATGTGAAAGCATGAATCATTCCTGACTTTGTTCTCTGGCTAAAAGTCTATATCTCCACTACCACTATCTTCCTCTACTTCTGCTACTGTTCTCCAAACTCAACCGAGTCTGTCTTTCTTTGAATATCTGTCCTCGTGCCATGAGCCATTGCTACCTTCTCACCCACATGCCGAAGTTCTCTACATTGGAGACTTCAATGGACACCACAGTGGGTGGCTTCATTCTTCTCACAGTGATGTGGGAGGATGTGAGGCCCTTGCTTTCTCTATTACTCACGATCTGGATCAAATTATCAAACATCCTACTCCTGTTCCTGATAGTCTCGAACATGCAGCAAACACTCTTGACCTATTTTTTACTTCTAACCCTTCAAACTACTCTTATTCTGTGCTTTCCCATCTTGGTAAATCTGACCAATCTATGATCTCAGTCTCTTCCATTTTTGCTCCCCCACCACCAATCCCTTCTACTCAGCACCGCCTTTGACACTTTGAGTGTACCTAACATGAAAATTTGCGTAAATTTCTCTTTGACTTCCCATGGGATGACTACTGCTTTCGGTCCCGCAATTCCAATCAGGTAGCTCTAAAAGTTACCGAGATCCTGACTGCGGGAATGGAGGTGTACATCCCCTCCTTCTACAAAAACTTTCTCTCCCCCAAAACCTTGGTTTGACCGTGCCTGCCCCATGGCTATCCAGGCCAGGAATCGGGCACAACGATCTTACCAAGCTTCTCCTTCCGATTTAACTCGCTCTGCTTTAATTGTAGCTAGGAATTGCTGTACTGCTCAGATTCGAAGGTCTAAAGCTTCCTTTATAAGAAGGAAAGTTGGTGGCCTTAACTCATTTCCGACTGACAAATGCTTCTGGTCCTTAGCCAAAAACCTCTCCAAGAACTTCTGTAACTCAAGATTTCCCCCCCTCATTCGTTCTGATGGTTCTATAGCTTGCTCTCCCACTGACAAAACCACTCTCTTTGGTTCTCATTTTTCTGCCAACTCTTCTATAAACGATTCCAGCACACCTGTTCCTCAATCTTTACCCCTCTCTAACCCTATGCCCTCCTTTATCCTTTCCTCACGCAAAGTTCATAAGTTTCTTCGCTCACTAAAGATGAACAAGGCATCTGGTCCCGATGGTATCCCTGCAAGGTATCTTAAGGAGTTTGCAGATGAACTGGATCCCATGCTTTGCCGTCTTTTTCACCTCATTCTATCAACCAGTATCTATCCTTCATCTTGGAAGCATGCTGTAGTTTAACCTGTTCCTAAGAAAGGTGACTGGTCTATTCCTTCAAATTACCGACCCATTGCCCTAACCTCCTCTATTGCTAAAGTTTTCGAAACTTTGCTCAATACTCACTTCTTGAAATCCCTTGAATCTAACTCACTTATCTCCAATCACCAGTACCGCTTCCGCAAGGCAAGATCCACTGGTGATCTCCTGTCCTATCTTACTCATGTATGGTCATCTTCTCTGTGGAACTATGGGGAATCCTTTGTCGTCGCCCTTGATATCTCTAAGGCTTTTGACAGAGTTTGATGATTCTACCCTTCACTATTCCTCTGCCTTTTCTTCACCACCTTCATCTGTTAGTCGCGATCAGTTTTGCATCACTCTTTCTACTACTCTTAACTCCGATTTGCAGAGAGTATCTGAGTGGGGCACTCAAAATTTAATTAAATTCAATACCTCCAAGACACAGTTTCTGGCTATTTCTTTATCTCCCCCTCCTCCTGATAACCCTATTGTTTTCGAAGCTAACGAAATTTACCCTCTTAATTCTATCAACATTTTAGGAATCCATATAGCCTCTAACTTGTCTTGGAGAAATCATATCATCCAAATTTCTAAATCTTCATCCAAAAAATTGCGGATTTTGTTTCGTTTTCGTCATTATTTTCCTCTGTACACTTACTTAAAATTTATAAAGGTCTTATCTGTCCCTGCTTAGAATACTGCTTACACATCTGGGGTGCTTCTTCTTATACTTATCTTCTTGATAGGGTTGAATCTAAGGCAGTCAGACTCATTAATGATCACTCATTAATGATCTCTCTCTCTTCGCCGTAAGGTATCTTTACTTTCTCTTTTCCATTGCTACTACTTCCATCGCTGCTCTGATGAGTTGGCGAGTTGCATCCCTCCTCCACTGCCGAGGCCGCGTAACACTCGCCAAGCGGCCTCATCTCACAGGTACTGTGTGGAGATTTGTAGCTCGAGGATAGGTCAGTGCAGTGACTGCTTCTTCCCATCTACCTCCAGACTCTGGAACTCTCTTCCTCCTTCTGTCTTTCCTAATTCTTATGACCTTTCATCCTTCAAAAAGCTGATCTATCGTCATCTCAGAGCCTAATCCTGCA
>JAXCGZ010012742.1:0-5000 GCA_037179515.1 Halocaridina rubra
TTTATGAAACATAACTTAAATCTCTGTATATAAGGAATGAATAAATAACAAAAATATATATGAAAATTAAGAAATTGGAAGAAAGGGTTATCTGTGAGGTCGTTACCCAGTATTACCGGCAAATGTTAAATAAGTAAGGTTAGGTTAGTTGTGTTAAGTAAGGGAGGTCTGGGGTAAATATCACAAGTAAGATAATAATTGAATAACTACGCAGTTTCTTTCGTATAACTGCTTTAAACACTGAGATGTGCTTTTCCAAATGAATTTTTGTACGTAAAACTATCATTTTGACAGCCATTTCCGCTAGATAATGAGCACATATATATCAGAAACTAATTATTCCCGAATGAAACAACAATAAGAATCGATCAGTTCACATAGAAATTCATTGCAATAACCACATTGAAAAGTACAATACAGTGAGTGGCTCCAACTTCATGATGACCATTAAATAGCAGGGTTCTGGTTCATATAATTCTGATCTCTGTATGAGTGACCATGCCTAAATCTTCACTCTTTTTAATATTTAGATCTTTGTTATTCTTACTAACTCTTACTCGCTTAATAAAATATAATATATATATATATATATATATATATATATATATATATATATATATATATATATATATATATATATATATATATAATACATATATATATATATATATATATATATATATATATATATATATATATATATATATATATATATATAGACACCGTGGTTCAAGCGGTAGCGTCCGCGACTTTGAGTCGTCAAGTCGAGGGTTTGCGCCCCGTCACGGTATGAGGTTAGCAAGGGCATGCACTCAGGGTAACGATTACTTCTGCCAAAACATGTCCACCGCAAGAAGGCAACCGTCCTAGCCCTTGGTAGAAATGGGAGTCCCGTGACGTAAAACCGGAATATATATATATATATATATATATATATATATATATATATATATATATATATATATATATATATATATATATATATATATATATATATATATATATGAACATAAGAATAGAGGACACTGCAACATGCCTACTGGCACACACGAGGCAGCTCCATTTTTGAATTGTATTTTCAGCATGTCTAACCTATTCTATTCTACTCTACTTATTTATTCTATTTTTCTTTTTATGATTTTTCTAATAAGCACTAACCTATTCATACCCACCCTACCTCTGTCATATGTCTATCTAATCTACATTTGAAGGTGTCTAAGGTATTGGCATTTACTATCCTACTAGGAAGCTTGTTCCATGCATCAGCTACTCTATTACCAAACCAATTTTTACCAATTTCCCTTCTGAACCTAAATTTATCAAGCTTAAATCCATTATTACGAGTTCTGGTTTGATCATGAATTTTTAAAACTTTATTAATATCTCCCTTGTTAATCCCTTTAAACCATTTATACACTTCAATCATATCCCCCCTAACTCTTCGCCTCTCTAGAGAATGTAGATTAAGTTTTTTTAATCTGTCCTCATATGGTAGATTTCTGATATTGTGTATCATCTTGGTCATTCTTCGCTGCACTCTCTCCAAGGATTCAATTTCCATTCTATAATAGGGTGACCAGAATTGCACAGCATAATCTAAATGGGGCCTAACTAATGCAAGATAGAGCTGCAAAATAACTTTTTCCGTCCTATTGCTAACGCTTCTTGAGATAAATCCTAAAATTCTGTTTGCTTTATTTCTGACTGCTGTGCATTGCTCTCTTGGCTTAAGACTACTACTCACAAGAACTCCCAAATCCCTTTCACACTGAGAACTCATGATTTCATGGTTATTTAGCTTATAACTAGTATTGTCTTTTATAGTACCCATTTTAACTACTTTACATTTTTCAACATTAAATTCCATTTGCCATTTGTCCGACCATTCAGATAATCTATTTAGATCTTCCTGTAAAGCATGAATGTCTTCTTTTCCATTTATAGTTCTACCTATTTTAGTGTCGTCTGCGAATTTACTTAGGTTACTACTGATATCCGAATCCAGATCATTTAGATATACGATGAATAATAGGGGACCCAGTACCGAGCCTTGTGGTACCCCGCTAGTAACCGAGCCCCACTCTGATTTCTCTCCATTTATGCAAACCCTCTGTTTTCTGTCTTTTAACCATTGTTTGATCCATCTGAGAACAGCTCCTCCTATACCATGAGCTTCCAGCTTTTTAACTAATCTTTTGTGAGGAACTCTATCAAAAGCTTTGCTAAAATCTAGATATATTGTATCATATTCTTTGCCACAATCTACTGCCTCGTAAACTTCTGAATAAAAAGACAGTAAGTTTGTAAGGCACGAAAAACCCTTAAGAAACCCGTGTTGTGAAAGTTTTATCAGTCTGTGTAATTCTAGATGTGCCCTTATTTTATTTGCAATTATGGATTCTAGAATCTTACCCACTGTTGACGTTAAACTTACCGGCCTATAATTATTCTTTTTAACTCGTTCTCCTTTTTTAAATATTGGTACCACATCTGCCAATTTCCACTCCATGGGTACCGATCCTAATTTTATTGAATTATTAAATAATGCAGTTAGTGGACAACTAAGCTCTTCCTTGCATTCCTTTAATATTCTAGCATATATTCCATCAGGTCCCGGAGATTTATGAGCCTTTAATTTATCTATTTCTTTTATTACCTCCTCTCTCGTAATATTTATTGAACTAAGTATTTTATCGGGACTGTCTCTGTAAATGGATTCTACTTCCGGAATATTTTCCAAGTTTTCATTCGCAAATACAGATAAGAAATAATCATTTAAACATGTACACATCACTTTATCGTCATCTGTGATATGGCCATTGGCTACTTCAATTGGTCCGACTTTTTCCTTAAATTTTGTTTGATAATGTTGATAAAACCCTTTAGGATTTTCTTTAGCTTCTCCTGCTATTCTAACTTCGTATTTTCTTTTCGACTCTCTAACTATCTTTTTAACTTCCCTGTTTAACTGTATATATTGCTGCCTCACATGCTCTTCACCTCTTTTTAGTTTCCTGTATATTCCTCTTTTAATACCTATAAGATTCTTTATTCTATTGTTCATCCATTTAGGGTAATTTTTTCTTGATCTGCAATGTTTCATGGGAATATAGTCTCTCTGACTATTCTTAAGAGTCATGACAAAATTGTTATATTCCTCATCCAAATTTATATTAACTGATGGACTGCTGTTCTTTCCTGTGAGAGAATTTAATGTATTGATCTTATCTTGTGATAATCCTTGGCATGTGGTACTCAAATTTCGGGGTAATCCGCTACCTGCGACCTGACCTGCTGGATTAACTACCCACATCTGTACCCCAGAAATCCCTTCCCATACCTCATTAGATAATTTAGTTTTTAAGCCCTCAAAATCTCCTGCTCTAAAGTTTGGAACAATATTCTTATTTTCCTTTATAGTTTCCTTGAAAATTATGTTAAATCTAATGGAATCATGGTCACTGTTGCCCAATTTTTCACCAACTTCTAAATTTGTAACCATATTCTCTCTATTACTAAGAACTAAATCTAGTGTATTCACCCCCCGTGTTGCTTCAAGTACATGCTGAGAAAGGAAATTGTCTTCTACTACTTCCAAAAACTTCTTAGAGCTACTATCACCTGTTATGGTTTCCCAGTTAATATTTCTAAAATTAAAATCGCCTACAATGCAGACTCTATTTGACCTGGTCACTTTAGAAATTTCATCGTATATAACTTGCGACTCCACATCATCTAGATCAGGCGGTCTGTAGACTACTCCTACAACTAGACTTTCTATATTATTTTCAATTTCAACCCATAAGGTTTCTGAATTTAGATTTGTCTTAATTCCAGACTTAATGCAGCTTCTGAAGCTATCTTTAATATACATAATTACCCCTCCCCCTCTTCTATCTGCACTACGATCAGCATTATACAGTTTATATCCTGTAATTATGTACTCAGCTTTAAGGTGTTTGCTTTCTAAATTAATCCAACTTTCACTAATGCATATTATATCCGGTCTCTCACTACATACTATGGCTCTCAGTTCATTTATCTTGTTACCTAAACTACGGCTATTTGTATAATATACTTTTAAACTTTCCCTAGCTTTACCCTTCTTGTGGCTATTCTTTTTGTTGATATTTGTTCTATGTAACAAATGGTTCTTATCCTTAGACTCCCAGTTATTTGACCCACTATTTACTGAACCCTTACTGACTAATTTCTCTGCACAAGTATTATTCATTTCATTATTTGTGTCTAACAAAACCCCCCCCACCTCTCTGTCTATCATACCAGCCAATACCGAGACACCTGAATTAGAAAGATGCACTCCATCCCTTGCATACATATGCTTACGACTAGTGAAGTGATCCCACCCGTCTATAAAACCTACATTATTCTCCCGACAGAAGACTTTCATCCTAGCATTTACTCCTATAGCTCGAGACCACCACTCTGAACTTTGGCTAAGCCTAGGGAGAATACCACACATCACAGGAACTGCACCCCTTTTCCTGATCTTATCCAGGGCTTGTCTATACAACCTAATCAGCTCTTCACTTCTACCATCCTGCACGTCATTTCCCCCAGCTATCAAACAAACAACATCTTTTTTCTCAATCCAGCTATTTATTGACTCACCCACCTTCTTCATACCTGCTCCAGGGAAAAAATATTTTCCTCTAACTCTATGCCTGAGTTTCCTGTCTACATATCTGCATAGTGAATCCCCTACAATTACCAAAGAACGAGACTTATCCGGAGGATGGGTTACTCCGACCTTGGGAGACTTACCTAGGCTCTTGACCTGAGAGCTTTTCCCACTTCCATTTCTCCGATCGCTAGTACACCTATCTGACTCTATGGGTCCCGAAGAATTACTGCCGCCACTGTCACCTTCATCTCTAAGTGAACTAAATGAATTAGCAACTTGAAGTCTAAAAGTATCATTTTTCTTAAGAACCATCTTCGTTGAACCCTTATTCACAACTTTCCGGTCGTCTTCTCTA
>JAXCGZ010012742.1:10000-16768 GCA_037179515.1 Halocaridina rubra
TTCAAATGATTTTAATTCGATTGTTATTTTTTTTTATTCAATTTATAACAGTCTTTTCCATTTCATGTAATGAAAAATGGTTAATAATTACTCTCATATCCCAATCGAATTGAAAATTGATATTTTGGAATTCAAGGGATATATTATGTTGTTAACTTGTTTTCATATTATAAGAGGGAATATGGCAATTGCATATAGATAGATAGATCATACTATATCAGATTAGTTTTAGGTTTGATTGTTTAGGTCATTTAGGGTAGGTCACTCATCTTAGGAAAGGAGTCGTGGTTTCAGATGTGTCCTTAATACTTCGACTATTCTTTCAGCCTGTAGTTTTAGGTTTGATTGTTTAGGTCATTTAGGTTAGGTCACTCATCTTAGGAAAGGAGTCGTGGTTTCAGATGTGTCCTTAGTACTTCGACTATTCTTTCAGCCTGTAGTTTTAGGTTTGATTGTTTAGGTCATTTAGGTTAGGTCACTCATCTCAGGAAAGGAGTCGTGGTTTCAGATGTGTCCTTAGTACTTCGACTATTCTTTCAGCCTGTAGTTTTAGGTTTGATTGTTTAGGTCATTTAGGTTAGGTCACTCATCTTAGGAAAGGAGTCGTGGTTTCAGATGTGTCCTTAGTACTTCGACTATTCTTTCAGCCTGTAGTTTTAGGTTTGATTGTTTAGGTCATTTAGGTTAGGTCACTCATCTTAGGAAAGGAGTCGTGGTTTCAGATGTGTCCTTAGTACTTCGACTATTCTTTCAGCCTGTAGTTTTAGGTTTGATTGTTTAGGTCATTTAGGTTAGGTCACTCATCTTAGGAAAAGAGTCGTGGTTTCAGATGTGTCCTTAGTACTTCGACTATTCTTTCAGCCTGTAGTTTTAGGTTTGATTGTTTAGGTCATTTAGGTTAGGTCACTCATCTTAGGAAAGGAGTCGTGGTTTCAGATGTGTCCTTAGTACTTCGACTATTCATTCAGCCTGTAGTTTTAGGTTTGATTGTTTAGGTCATTTAGGGTAGGTCACTCATCTTAGGAAAGGAGTCGTGGTTTCAGATGTGTCCATAGTACTTCGACTATTCTTTCAGCCTGTAGTTTTAGGTTTGATTGTTTAGGTCATTTAGGTTAGGTCACTCATCTTAGGAAAAGAGTCGTGGTTTCAGATGTGTCCTTAGTACTTCGACTATTCTTTCAACCTGTAGTTTTAGGTTTGATTGTTTAGGTCATTTAGGTTAGGTTACTCATCTTAGGAAAGGAGTCGTGGTTTCAGATGTGTCCTTAGTACTTCGACTATTCTTTCAGCCTGTAGTTTTAGGTTTGATTGTTTAGGTCATTTAGGTTAGGTCACTCATCTTAGGAAAGGAGTCATGGTTTCAGATGTGTCCTTAGTACTTCGACTATTCTTTCAGCCTGTAGTTTTAGGTTTGATTGTTTAGGTCATTTAGGTTAGGTCACTCATCTTAGGAAAGGAGTCGTGGCTTCAGATGTGTCCTTAGTACTTCGACTATTCTTTCAGCCTGTAGTTTTAGGTTTGATTATTTAGGTCATTTAGGGTAGGTCACTCATCTTAGGAAAGGAGTCGTGGTTTCAGATGTGTCCTTAATACTTCGGCTATTCTTTCAGCCTGTAGTTTTAGGTTTGATTGTTTAGGTCATTTAGGTTAGGTCACTCATCTTAGGAAAGGAGTCGTGGTTTCAGATGTGTCCTTAGTACTTCGACTATTCTTTCAGCCTGTAGTTTTAGGTTTGATTGTTTAGGTCATTTAGGTTAGGTCACTCATCTTAGGAAAGGAGTCGTGGTTTCAGATGTGTCCTTAGTACTTCGACTATTCTTTCAGCCTGTAGTTTTAGGTTTGATTGTTTAGGTCATTTAGGTTAGGTCACTCATCTTAGGAAAGGAGTCGTGGTTTCAGATGTGTCCTTAGTACTTCGACTATTCTTTCAGCCTGTAGTTTTAGGTTTGATTGTTTAGGTCATTTAGGTTAGGTCACTCATCTTAGGAAAAGAGTCGTGGTTTCAGATGTGTCCTTAGTACTTCGACTATTCTTTCAGCCTGTAGTTTTAGGTTTGATTGTTTAGGTCATTTAGGTTAGGTCACTCATCTTAGGAAAGGAGTCGTGGTTTCAGATGTGTCCTTAGTACTTCGACTATTCATTCAGCCTGTAGTTTTAGGTTTGATTGTTTAGGTCATTTAGGGTAGGTCACTCATCTTAGGAAAGGAGTCGTGGTTTCAGATGTGTCCATAGTACTTCGACTATTCTTTCAGCCTGTAGTTTTAGGTTTGATTGTTTAGGTCATTTAGGTTAGGTCACTCATCTTAGGAAAAGAGTCGTGGTTTCAGATGTGTCCTTAGTACTTCGACTATTCTTTCAACCTGTAGTTTTAGGTTTGATTGTTTAGGTCATTTAGGTTAGGTTACTCATCTTAGGAAAGGAGTCGTGGTTTCAGATGTGTCCTTAGTACTTCGACTATTCTTTCAGCCTGTAGTTTTAGGTTTGATTGTTTAGGTCATTTAGGTTAGGTCACTCATCTTAGGAAAGGAGTCATGGTTTCAGATGTGTCCTTAGTACTTCGACTATTCTTTCAGCCTGTAGTTTTAGGTTTGATTGTTTAGGTCATTTAGGTTAGGTCACTCATCTTAGGAAAGGAGTCGTGGCTTCAGATGTGTCCTTAGTACTTCGACTATTCTTTCAGCCTGTAGTTTTAGGTTTGATTATTTAGGTCATTTAGGGTAGGTCACTCATCTTAGGAAAGGAGTCGTGGTTTCAGATGTGTCCTTAATACTTCGGCTATTCTTTCAGCCTGTAGTTTTAGGTTTGATTGTTTAGGTCATTTAGGTTAGGTCACTCATCTTAGGAAAGGAGTCGTGGTTTCAGATGTGTCCTTAGTACTTCGACTATTCTTTCAGCCTGTAGTTTTAGGTTTGATTGTTTAGGTCATTTAGGTTAGGTCACTCATCTTAGGAAAGGAGTCGTGGTTTCAGATGTGTCCTTAGTACTTCGACTATTCTTTCAGCCTGTAGTTTTAGGTTTGATTGTTTAGGTCATTTAGGTTAGGTCACTCATCTTAGGAAAGGAGTCGTGGTTTCAGATGTGTCCTTAGTACTTCGACTATTCCTTCAGCCTGTAGTTTTAGGTTTGATTGTTTAGGTCATTTAGGTTAGGTCACTCATCTTAGGAAAGGAGTCGTGGTTTCAGATGTGTCCTTAGTACTTCGACTATTCTTTCAGCCTGTAGTTTTAGGTTTGATTGTTTAGGTCATTTAGGTTAGGTCACTCATCTTAGGAAAAGAGTCGTGGTTTCAGATGTGTCCTTAGTACTTCGACTATTCTTTCAGCCTGTAGTTTTAGGTTTGATTGTTTAGGTCATTTAGGTTAGGTCACTCATCTTAGGAAAGGAGTCGTGGTTTCAGATGTGTCCTTAGTACTTCGACTATTCTTTCAGCCTGTAGTTTTAGGTTTGATTGTTTAGGTCATTTAGGTTAGGTCACTCATCTTAGGAAAGGAGTCGTGGTTTCAGATGTGTCCTTAGTACTTCGACTATTCTTTCAGCCTGTAGTTTTAGGTTTGATTGTTTAGGTCATTTAGGTTAGGTCACTCATCTTAGGAAAGGAGTCGTGGTTTCAGATGTGTCCTTAGTACTTCGGCTATTCTTTCAACCTGTAGTTTTAGGTTTGATTATTTAGGTCATTTAGGGTAGGTCACTCATCTTAGGAAAGGAGTCGTGGCTTCAGATGTGTCCTTAGTACTTCGACTATTCTTTCAGCCTGTAGTTTTAGGTTTGATTGTTTAGGTCATTTAGGTTAGGTCACTCATCCTAGGAAAGGAGTCGTGGTTTCAGATGTGTCCTTAGTACTTCGACTATTCTTTCAGCCTGTAGTTTTAGGTTTGATTGTTTAGGTCATTTAGGTTAGGTCACTCATCTTAGGAAAGGAGTCGTGGTTTCAGATGTGTCCTTAGTACTTCGACTATTCTTTCAGCCTGTAGTTTTAGGTTTGATTGTTTAGGTCATTTAGGTTAGGTCACTCATCTTAGGAAAGGAGTCGTGGTTTCAGATGTGTCCTTAGTACTTCGACTATTCTTTCAGCCTGTAGTTTTAGGTTTGATTGTTTAGGTCATTTAGGTTAGGTCACTCATCTTAGGAAAGGAGTCGTGGTTTCAGATGTGTCCTTAGTACTTCGACTATTCTTTCAGCCTGTAGTTTTAGGTTTGATTGTTTAGGTCATTTAGGTTAGGTCACTCATCTAAGGAAAAGAGTCGTGGTTTCAGATGTGTCCTTAGTACTTCGACTATTCTTTCAGCCTGTAGTTTTAGGTTTGATTGTTTAGGTCATTTAGGTTAGGTCACTCATCTTAGGAAAGGAGTCGTGGTTTCAGATGTGTCCTTAGTACTTCGACTATTCTTTCAGCCTGTAGTTTTAGGTTTGATTGTTTAGGTCATTTAGGTTAGGTCACTCATCTTAGGAAAGGAGTCGTGGTTTCAGATGTGTCCTTAGTACTTCGACTATTCTTTCAGCCTGTAGTTTTAGGTTTGATTGTTTAGGTCATTTAGGTTAGGTCACTCATCTTAGGAAAGGAGTCGTGGTTTCAGATGTGTCCTTAGTACTTCGGCTATTCTTTCAACCTGTAGTTTTAGGTTTGATTATTTAGGTCATTTAGGGTAGGTCACTCATCTTAGGAAAGGAGTCGTGGCTTCAGATGTGTCCTTAGTACTTCGACTATTCTTTCAGCCTGTAGTTTTAGGTTTGATTGTTTAGGTCATTTAGGTTAGGTCACTCATCTTAGGAAAGGAGTCGTGGTTTCAGATGTGTCCTTAGTACTTCGACTATTCTTTCAGCCTGTAGTTTTAGGTTTGATTGTTTAGGTCATTTAGGTTAGGTCACTCATCTTAGGAAAGGAGTCGTGGTTTCAGATGTGTCCTTAGTACTTCGACTATTCTTTCAGCCTGTAGTTTTAGGTTTGATTGTTTAGGTCATTTAGGTTAGGTCACTCATCTTAGGAAAGGAGTCGTGGTTTCAGATGTGTCCTTAGTACTTCGACTATTCTTTCAGCCTGTAGTTTTAGGTTTGATTGTTTAGGTCATTTAGGTTAGGTCACTCATCTTAGGAAAGGAGTCGTGGTTTCAGATGTGTCCTTAGTACTTCGACTATTCTTTCAGCCTGTAGTTTTAGTTTTGATTGTTTAGGTCATTTAGGCTAGGTCACTCATCTTAGGAAAGGAGTCGGTGTTTCAGATGTGTCCTTAGTACTTCGACTATTCTTTCAGCCTGTAGTTTTAGGTTTGATTGTTTAGGTCATTTAGGTTAGGTCACTCATCTTAGGAAAGGAGTCGTGGTTTCAGATGTGTCCTTAGTACTTCGACTATTCTTTCAGCCTGTAGTTTTAGGTTTGATTGTTTAGGTCATTTAGGTTAGGTCACTCATCTTAGGAAAGGAGTCGTGGTTTCAGATGTGTCCTTAGTACTTCAACTATTCTTTCAGCCTGTAGTTTTAGGTTTGATTGTTTAGGTCATTTAGGTTAGGTCACTCATCTTAGGAAAGGAGTCGTGGTTTCAGATGTGTCCTTAGTACTTCGACTATTCTTTCAGCCTGTAGTTTTAGGTTTGATTGTTTAGGTCATTTAGGGTAGGTCACTCATCTTAGGAAAGGAGTCGTGGTTTCAGATGTGTCCTTAGTACTTCGACTATTCTTTCAGCCTGTAGTTTTAGGTTTGATTGTTTAGGTCATTTAGGTTAGGTCACTCATCTTAGGAAAGGAGTCGTGGTTTCAGATGTGTCCTTAGTACTTCGACTATTCTTTCAGCCTGTAGTTTTAGGTTTGATTGTTTAGGTCATTTAGGTTAGGTCACTCATCTTAGGAAAGGAGTCGTGGTTTCAGATGTGTCCTTAGTACTTCGACTATTCTTTCAGCCTGTAGTTTTAGGTTTGATTGTTTAGGTCATTTAGGTTAGGTCACTCATCTTAGGAAAGGAGTCGTGGTTTCAGATGTGTCCTTAGTACTTCGACTATTCTTTCAGCCTGTAGTTTTAGGTTTGATTGTTTAGGTCATTTAGGGTAGGTCACTCATCTTAGGAAAGGAGTCGTGGTTTCAGATGTGTCCATAGTACTTCGACTATTCTTTCAGCCTGTAGTTTTAGGTTTGATTGTTTAGGTCATTTAGGGTAGGTCACTCATCTTAGGAAAGGAGTCGTGGTTTCAGATGTGTCCTTAGTACTTCGACTATTCTTTCAGCCTGTAGTTTTAGGTTTGATTGTTTAGGTCATTTAGGTTAGGTCACTCATCTTAGGAAAGGAGTCGTGGTTTCAGATGTGTCCTTAGTACTTCGACTATTCTTTCAGCCTGTAGTTTTAGGTTTGATTGTTTAGGTCATTTAGGTTAGGTCACTCATCTTAGGAAAGGAGTCGTGGTTTCAGATGTGTCCTTAGTACTTCGACTATTCTTTCAGCCTGTAGTTTTAGGTTTGATTGTTTAGGTCATTTAGGTTAGGTCACTCATCTTAGGAAAGGAGTCGTGGTTTCAGATGTGTCCTTAGTACTTCGACTATTCTTTCAGCCTGTAGTTTTAGGTTTGATTGTTTAGGTCATTTAGGTTAGGTCACTCATCTTAGGAAAGGAGTCGTGGTTTCAGATGTGTCCTTAGTACTTCGACTATTCTTTCAGCCTGTAGTTTTAGGTTTGATTGTTTAGGTCATTTAGGGTAGGTCACTCATCTTAGGAAAGGAGTCGTGGTTTCAGATGTGTCCTTAGTACTTCGACTATTCAGCCTGTCCTTTTCCTGTTGTGTATCAT
>JAXCGZ010012743.1:0-16741 GCA_037179515.1 Halocaridina rubra
TTTTGGCAGATGTAATTGTTACCCTGAGTGCATGCCCTTGCTAACCTCAGACCGTGACGGGGCGCGAACCCTAACGCCTCAAAGTCGCGGACGCTACCGCTTGAGCCACGGTGAATTATAGAGAAAAGTTATAACAGAAAGAACTCGAGATTTTATAAATATAAAACCTAAAAACGTAAAAACAAAGAAAATTTAAAAAAAATCGTTCTTCTGTACTTAGGACTTGCGATTTTTCTTTTAGATTATGCTTTGCGTTATGATAATTTAAAAAAAACGCGGTAGCGTAGAGGTTAGAGCTCTCGACTCGGAAGGTCACATTCCCGTGGTCAAGGTTACCGAGGGATGTTACGAAAGGGTATCCAATCTTAACTCCCCAGCACCAGTCTGTCTGCGTACATCCCCCATAATGAGGAGTAATAGTGACACATCAATAATTTTGGAATGATTTTCTTTGATCCGCTTTTACGTCACGGACTCCCTTTTCTACCGAGGGCTAGGACGGTGCCTTCTTTCGAAGGACTTTGGTTTTGGCAGTGTGAGACCGTTAACATGAGTGAATGCCCTTTCTAACCTCAACCCGTAGCGGGTCTCGAACCAACGACCTGAAGAATCAAAGTCGGGTACGTTACCACCCGGCCAAGGCGGCCACGAATGAATTATCTTTTGTTATAAATAAAGACCTTTAGGCATGCTATACGCATTAAGTGGATTTGTTTTTTGTCTTTATAGATTCAGTGGCGTTATTTATAAAAAAAATAATTTCTGCCTCATATATATGTGAATACGTCCTCCGTGTTCCCCGGCGTGTCGTAAAAGTCAAAGAATCAAAGTATTGTCTTTGACTCGGCCACCCTCCTTATAAGGGGGGAACATGGCTTTGGTATATATATATATATATATATATATATATATATATATATATATATATATATATATATATATATATATATATATATATATATGCTGCTTGCCATTTTAAGCTATTATTAATTCCCATTATGGGGGCGAACACAAACATGTTTGAACTGAGGAATTATGTCTGGATCCCTTTCTTAACACACCGCGGTTGACTCGATTGCTAGTCTGTCACTTCACGAGTCGACTGTTCTTAATCGCTACCCTTCCGCGGTCCAGTAAATTTCACACACACACACACACACACACACACACACACACACACACACACACACACACACACACACACACACATACACACACACACTCACTCACCACTACACACAAACACAACAACAACTCACTTTTATTAATTATTAGTTATAAAATATAACACCAACTCACTGTTCTTCATTATTAGTTATCAAACATAACAAGAACTCACTGTTATTCATTATCAGTTATCAAGGATAACAAGAACTCACTGTTATTCATTATTAGTTATCAAGCATAACAAGAACTCACTGTTATTCATTATTAGTTATCAAACATAACAAGAACTCACTGTTATTCATTATTAGTTATCAAACATAACGAGAACTCATTGGTATTCATTATTAGTTATCAAACATAACAAGAACTCACTTTTGTTCATTATTAGTTATCAAATATAACAAAAACGCACTCATATTCATTATTAGTTATCAAACATAGCAAGAACTCACTGTTATTCATTATTAGTTATCAAAAATAACAAGAACTCACTGTTATTCATAATTAGTTATCAAACATAACAAGAACTCACTTTTATTCATGATTAGTTATCAAACATAACAAGAACTCACTCTTATTCATTATTAGTTATCAAACATAACGAGAACTCACTGTTATTCATTATTAGTTATCAACTATAACAAAAACGCACTCTTATTCATTATTAGTTATCAAACATAGCAAGAACTCACTGTTATTCATTATTAGTTATCAAAAATAACAAGAACTCACTGTTATTCATAATTAGTTATCAAGCATAAGAACTCACTGTTATTCATTATTAGCAATCAAACATAACAAGAACTCACTGTTATTCATTATTAGTTATCAAACATAAAATCTGAAAACCATTATTCATTTTTGTTTTCATGAATTGTTTGAAATTTGTATTCAAAACAATGAGGTATTTAATTTCCAATGGGAAATGCACCTGACACACCTGTTTGAAGGTCATCCCGTGATGTAAGGATACCTGTAAATGTTAATTGGCACTCAGCCTCATTACCTGCCATGAATTGACCAATCATAATGCTGATTTTGTAATTATTGGAAGATTTTTGTTTTGTTTTGTTCCGGTTTTACGTCACGGACTCCCTATTCTATCAAGGGCTAGGACGGTTGCCTTCATGCGAAGGACTTGTTTTGGCAGATGCAATCGTTACCCTGAGTGCATGCCCTTGCCCTAAGTGCATGCCCTTGCTAGACCGTCAGACCGTGACGGGGCGCAAACCCTCGACCTGACGCCTCAAAGTCCCAGACACTACCGCTTGAGCCACAGTGACTACAGCACAATAACTCTAGTACAAAAAGAATTTGACATGAAAATTTAAGTGAATGGATTCTTGAATAATAGAATCACTTTCAAGGCGTCTCTCTCTGGCCCTGTCGGGTCTGTCTGACCCTCTTAAATTCAGACAGAGAATGGAAAGAGAAATTGGGTTATGGAAAAAGGTGAAAGGAAGACGAAATCTAGTTATAAGAGGTCAATATAATCGAGTCAATTGATTACATATCACTATCGCTCTGGAATGAAATGGAATCTCCTTTCTCTACCACGACAAAGGGGCACATGAAATTTTGACTTTGGTTCCCTTTTTTTTGTTTTTATATCTCTCCTAAGCTATCTTGGCAGCTATTTTTATAGATTCTGCAGATATATATATATATATATATATATATATATATATATATATATATATATATATATAATATATATATATATATATATATATATATATATATATATATATTTTTTTTTTTTTTTTTTTTTTTTTTTTTTTTTTTAATGCAGCACATTAGTACAAGGTAATTTTTTCCATGCTGCGAGATAAAGTTGTCTAGTAATTATAAAAGATAAATAAAATATTTTGTGATAAGTAATAATCTGTAATCTCAGACGGAAAAATAATATCGACTCTTGAAGGAAGCGAATCTCCAGATATTATCTAATCATAATTGAAATCTATATAGTCGCATAAACTCATCCGCTTTTAAGTCAAGGACTCCCTTTTCTATTAAGGGCTAGGACGGTGCATTCTTTCGATGGACTTTAGTTTCGACAGTGCGACCGTTACCCTGAGTGAATGCCCTTTCTAACCTCAGACCGTCCCGCCTACGTCATCAAGTATCCGTCAATCGCCTCATAGCATTTACTATTCCATGAATGCTTCACACTAAACATTCCGGTTTTACGTCACGGACTCCCCTTTCTACCAAGGGCTAAGACGGTTGCCTTCTTGCGAACGACTTGTTTTGGCAGATGTAATCGTTACCCTGAGTGGCTTAAAACTCACTCGGAAAAAAGTATAAAAGGGATTATTTTAACTTCTCTGTGATGTTAAGAGTATGTCTCGGAAGCTTGTTTTGCTGACTTAATAAAATATTTAGTAAATATTCATGAGCGAGTAAAATATTATGGCGCCAGTGAGTCTTCTTCTTCTTCGTCTACATCTTTTCCCACTTTTATGTGGGGTCGATGTCTCTGGCCACTTATCTGTACTGGCCATATTTTGGTTTTGACAAAATTTTTATGGCCGGATGCCCTTCCTGCCGCCAACCCTCCCCATCTACCCGGGCTTGGGACCGGCACCAAGTAGAGGCCGCCTTGCCCCCCTCAGTGGCTTGGTGTATGGCGCCAGTGAGTATCAGTATCCTTTACTATTTCCTTCGTTTAATTTACTTTATCTTGATATTGTTTTTAGTAGTCACCGTGGCTCAACCGGTAGCGTCCGCGACTTTGAGGCGTCGGGTCGAGGGTTCGCACCCCGTCACGGTCTGAGGTTAGCAAGGACATGCACTCAGGGTAACGATTACATCTGCAAAAACAAGCCCTTCGCAAGAAGGCAACCGTCCTAGCCATTAGTAGAAAAGGGAGTCCGTGACGTAAAACCGGAACTAGATGAGGGGAAAATTACGAAAACCAAATTGAATTTTAAAATGTGTTAAATTAAAGGTCAACGCAGATAATATAAAACTCTCAAACGTATTCACTTTCTCTAAGCTTAAAGTGGATTCGGTTTTACGTCACGAACTCCTTTTTCTACTAAGGGCTAGGACGGTTGCCTTCTTACGAAGGACTTGTTTTGGCAGATGTAATCGTTACCCTGAGTGTATGCCCTTACTAGCCTCAGTCCGTGAAGGGGCGCAAACCCTCGACCTGCCGCATCAGAATCAGACGCTACCATTTTGCCACGAAGCTTAAATTTTTTTCTTAAAATCTTGGAGAATGTCAGAAATAACCTCCGATTGTTCCAAACCTCAGAATGCACCTATTCCACTGGGAAGTGGATACGGACTTGTTGGAGCTGGGGGATGACTGTTGCATGCCCTTCCATACACCACGCTGTGGTATCGTACACACTTAGAACTTCCCAATTCGCGCAGTCTACCTCTGAGCTACCATGACTTCGTGCAAAAATATATTATTATTATTATTATTATTATCTATTATTATTATTATTATTATTATTATTATTATTATTATTATTATTATTATTATTATTATATCACAATTATTAGTTATTACTATTATTATGTTATTATTATCTATAGATCTAGTTATTATTATTTGATTATTATTATTATTATTAATATATTATTATTATTATTATTATTATTATTATTATTATTATTATTATCATCATCATCATTATTATTTTCATCATCATAGGCCAAGCAACAAGCCCAGCTGGAAAAAGTCTAGGACAATAACCCAGTTGGCTCCAGCTTGGGATGCAGCTCAGTGAGGAAAAGGAAAAAGAGTAGACAAGGAAAAAAATATTCACATATATTTTCATATATTTTGACCAGAATATTCATAATCTCTCTTATAAAGTAATATTCTCTGTAGTCTCGTGGCAAAATGATAGCGTCCGCGACTCTGTGTCGGCAGGTCGAGGGTTCGCGCCCCGTCACGGACTGAGGTTAGTAAGGGCATACACTCAGGGTAACGATTACATCTGCCAAAACAAGTCCTTCGTAAGAGGGCAACCGTCCTAGCCCTTAGTAGAAAAGGGAGTTCGTGACGTAAAACCGAATCCATTCTCTGTAGTCTCCGTGGCTAAATGATAGCGTCCGCGACTCTGTGTCGGCAAGTCGAGGGTTCGCGCCCCGTCACGGACTGAGGTTAGTAAGGGCATACACTCAGGGTAACGATTACATCTGCCAAAACAAGTCCTTCGTAAGAGGGCAACCGTCCTAACCCTTAGTAGAAAAGGGAGTTCGTGACGTAAAACCGAATCCATTCTCTGTAGTTTCCGTGGTTAAATGATAGCGTCCGCGACTCTGTGTCGGCAGGTCGAGGGTTCGCGCCCCGTCACGGACTGAGGTTAGTAAGGGCATACACTCAGGGTATCGATTACATCTGCCAAAACAAGTCCTTCGTAAGAGGGCAACCGTCCTAGCCCTTAGTAGAAAAGGGAGTTCGTGACGTAAAACCGAATCCATTCTCTGTAGTCTCCGTGGCTAAATGATAGCGTCCGCGACTCTGTGTCGGCAAGTCGAGGGTTCGCGCCCCGTCACGGACTGAGGTTAGTAAGGGCATACACTCAGGGTAACGATTACATCTGCCAAAACAAGTCCTTCGTAAGAGGGCAACCGTCCTAACCCTTAGTAGAAAAGGGAGTTCGTGACGTAAAACCGAATCCATTCTCTGTAGTTTCCGTGGTTAAATGATAGCGTCCGCGACTCTGTGTCGGCAGGTCGAGGGTTCGCGCCCCGTCACGGACTGAGGTTAGTAAGGACATACACTCAGGGTAGCGATTACATCTGCCAAAACAAGTCCTTCGTAAGAGGGCAACCATCCTAGCCCTTAGTAGAAAAGGGAGTTCGTGACGTAAAACCGAATCATAAAGTAATATTCTCTCCTTTTGCAATAACTTTCCTCTGCATCATAACATTTTGACGCTGAAATTATTACAACATCTTAAGGGCGGTTTACACGGTCAAACGGTTCGTCGAACGCGGTTCGACAGACAAGTGTTTGAAGTGATGTTCGCGGGAAAGTGTCGACAGCCGGCGGTAGGCGTTTGGTGTGTCGAACGGGACGCGACAGCGTGTTCGACAACCAAATACCCCGTTCACACGTTCGATCATCACTTCAAACACTTGTCTGTCGAACCGCGTTCGACGAACCGTTCGACCGTGTAAACCGTCCTTTATTCAACTTAATGAAACACTTCTCTGGTAATATCACGAATGCAAAGTTCTCCTCCAGTCGCTGCTATTTTCTTTTCTCATGTAATTAAGTGGAATTGCAAAAGAGAATGCGCTGAAAGAAGACGAAGAAATAACAGAGGGAAAATAAGCAAAAATAAGTGATGTAACTCTTTCAAAATACAAATTTTAATATATTAGGATGAGCAGTGGCCGCCATGGCTGGGTTGGTAAAGCGCACGACTCTGATACATCAAGTCGTCGGTTCGAGACCTACCACGGTCTGAAGTTAGAAAGGACATTCATTCTGGGCAATGATCGCACTTGCCAAACCCAAAGTCCTTTACAAGAAAATGCCGTCCTAGCCCTTACTAGAAAAGAGAGTCCGTGACGTAAAAGCGGATCAGTGTATTTGGATAAACATACTACGAAAATAGTTAGGACGTAGACACCGAGAGGCGCGGGAAAAGTCCATGGCGCGGGA
The DNA here is from genome assembly GCA_037179515.1 of Halocaridina rubra. Lineage (NCBI taxonomy): Eukaryota > Metazoa > Arthropoda > Malacostraca > Decapoda > Atyidae > Halocaridina > Halocaridina rubra. Next base: position 6,806 of record JAXCGZ010012743.1, read on the forward strand.
AAAGTCCATGGCGCGGGAAAAGTCCATCTCATCTTCATGTCTTCTTTTCTTCTGTTACTGTCTGTCTTCACTTCTTCATGTCGAGGGTTCGTGCCCCGTCACGGTCTGAGGTTAGCAAGGGCATGCACTCAGGGTAACGATTACCTCTGCCAAAACAAATCCTTCGCAAGAAGGCAACCGTCCTTGCCCTTGGTAGAAAAGGGAGTCCGTGACGTAAAACCGGAACTGTCTGTTTTCATTTCTCCCATCTCATGAAGAAAGAGAAAAAAGTGAGGAGAAGACAGCAACAGTAGCAGAAAATCATTTATTATCAGCGTTAGAAATACTATTAACTCATTGCATAAACTAACACATACTAACACATTAATAAATATATACAAATTTATTAAGCAATAGAAAAAAACAATAATAATAAATTAATGCATAAAATCTTTTACATAAAATAAATAAATAAGCGAATTAATAAAATATTAAAAACAAATATAGATTTAGAAAAATGTAAGAACAAAGCAAATGACTATTGTTCCGATTTTACGTCATGGACTCCCTTTTCAACCAAGGGCTAGGACGGTTGCCTTCTTGCTAAGGACTTGTTTTGGCAGATGTAATCGTTACCCTGAGTGCAAGCCCTTGCTAACCTCAGACCGTGACGGAGCGCGAACCCTCGACCAGACGCCTCAAAGTCGCGGACGCTACCAATTGAGCCACGGTGACTACAACAAAGCAAATGGCTTTATTGCATAATTTCATGCTGCCTACGATGGAGTTGCTAAGGCGCATTACTTCATCGCTTGCTTAATAACTTTGACACAGATATTAATTTTGTGGTGGGAATGTGGAGGTCATTGTTTGCAGTCTCTTTCCAGAAAAAAACTATTAAATTATAATTTACTTCAACTGAATTTATTTATTTTTTTATTTAATCTATTTATTTATTTATTATTATTTTTTTTTTATTTTGGATTTTAGAATATGTTTGGTTTTACGTCAAGGAATCCCCTTTCTATTAAGGGCTAGAACGGTAACTTCTTAGGAAAAACTTTAGTTTTGGTATGTTCAGCCATTACCCTGAGTGCATGTCCTTTCCATGCTTGCTAAGCCTAAAGCTTATCACATATATTAAACTGATCTGTCTTACCAAATGAACCCTATGAGAAGGTTACTGCTGTGGTTGGTCACCACAATGGGGGGTTGGAGCTTGCCCCGGCTGATGAATACCCATTGTATAATGGAAATAAAGGTTTTATTCCAACCCGCTTCGTTCCGTAGCGAAAATGTCTAATTATCACAAATAATTTTGAAAATATGAAGAAGACATTAGTGGTGTGTTGTGTCTTATCGACACTTTTGACCCAACAAGTACTATACTTGAACCAGTGAACATGGCAGATCACTGGTGGAAGTAAGATCCTGCATATGAGAGCCCAGTACATTTGCTGTTTGATAATTGAACCAGTGAATATGGCAGATCACTGGTGGAAATAAGATCCTGCATATGATAGCCCAGTACAATTGCTGTTTTATACGACACTAATAATTCCCATTGCAGATGTACATAGACAAGTTTGAGCTGTTGAATTAAGGCTGGATGCCCTTCGTAGCTCTCCTTGGTGGGCTCGAACACGCGTCTGTCACTTCCTGAGATGAGTGTTCTAGCCGCTGCGCTACCGCGGTCTGGCCATAAAAAGTTTGTGGGCTCCCTGTTCTAGCAATCAAATCAAATCAAATCAAATCAAAACATTTATTTCCATTTTGTACAATGGTTATTCAACATTAATAGTAACTTATAAGTAGACATGTAATTAAACTAATAAATAAGAGGGTTAGACATATAGTTAAATTAAATGTAGCTTTCATAGAAAATAATAATGCTGTAATAAAAATGTTAACAATAATGTTAATAATAAAGTAGTAACTATGCCACTAGATACAGGATCGTTATTATCGGCATCATTTCCATATTTGTTTCCTTACAATGAGAATAATTAGTTCTTAATGAGCAGCAACTATTTGTCCGAAAGAAAACTATATAGTTTGCCTTTGAAAGCTGTGAAGGAGGATGCATTTTTAAGATGCTCTGGAATATTATTCCAGAGTGTTGGCCCTTTGAAGGGCTAGGACGGTTGCCTTTTTGCGAAGAACTTGTTATGGCAGATGTAATCGATACCCTGAGTGCATAAAAAGTACATATGAAAAATAAGGTTGCATAGCATAGTGTGTGATATAGCCGGCAAAAAAAATAAATAAATAAAAAATAAATATATATATATATATATATATATATATATATATATATATATATATATATATATATCCCTCTAATGTGTATAATATTTCTGACTGTGTTTTCGAGAGTATTCTTTTACACTAAGTTCTACCTCTCAAAAATGTTACACTCACTATCCCAGTTTAGATGGCAAGAGTCAGAAAAAAAAGGACAGGACGAACTCTCTAAAGCCATTGAACTATGAATACAAACAGTGGAGAGGAGGAGGAGGAGGAGCCGGTTTTACGTCACGGACTCCCTTTTTTACTAAGGGCTAGGGCGTTGCCTTCTTGCGAAGGACTTGTTTTGGCAGATGTAATCGTTACCCTGAGTGCATGCTCTTGCTAACCTCAGACCGTGACGTGGCGCGAACGCTCGACCTGGTGCCTCAAAGTCGCGGACGCTACCGCTTGAGCCACGGTAACTAAGAATACAAACAATGGGATTTTGTATATAAGTCAAAACTTACACGTGGATCGTGGTAGCACAGTGGTTAGAGCACTCAGCTTGGGAAAAGCCAGACCAGTGTTCGAGATTATCGGTGGTCCAATGGGTAAGTCATCCAGCCTCAGGTCCCCAGCTCCAACCTGTCTGTGTCCAACCCTATATGCATGGGGATTTACAGTGACCCATAAAACGGTAAACAAAAAAATATTAAGAATTAATCAGAAAATTAAGTACCTAATCAGTCCTTCAAAAGGAAATTACTGTTTCCCGGGATTTTCCTCAATTATTAGGGTGAGATAAGTTTATAAGTAGAAAGTATTTATAATGAGGGAAGTTAAAGCTAATTACCGAAGAGGTTGTTAATTACCAAAGGGGATGTTAATTAACGGTGTTTATTTTTTTGTGAGTCATCAAGAGAAAACACACCCTCGCTTATTTTTTTTATTTTTATGGGATTTTTTTTATTGCTTGTAAGGCTAAGTACATTAAAAGTCGAAACAAAAGAGTATTACCGACACACACACACACACACACACACACACACACACACACACACACACACACACACACACACACACACACACACACACACACACACACACACACACACACACACACTATATATATATATATATATATATATATATATATATATATATATATATATATATATATATATACTGTATAACAGAAATCATAAAAAATACATAAATATACACAGACTCATAATACATATTCTTGCTAAGTGTGTCTCTCGTCCCCAGTCCCTGAAGTAAATAGACTGCCAGCCTTTATAAAGAGTAAAGTATATATTTATTGAGTGCCTTTGATATTTATGATTCTGTAATGTATTTCCGCGCGCAAAATGGCAAGTTATATCGACCATCAATAATATGTAATGGGAATCATATATCCTATAAATATATTTATTGACCCATGGAGCTTTTGGAGCCAATAATATTTTTTTCGTATGAAAAATTGTCGAATTTTGTTCCCTGTTGCCATGACGATTTTGAGAGAGAGAGAGAGAGAGAGAGAGAGAGAGAGAGAGAGAGAGAGAGAGAGAGAGAGAGAGGAGAGAGAGAGGAGAGAGAGAGAGAGATTTTACAAAGTGAAGCAGACACCATAAGCTTAAGTAAGCACCTTCATAATATGTAAAAAATGAAATGGTGATATGATATGCTTTAATATGAAATATAAATATGAAAATAATGGTATAGTGTCCGAAGAATTATAAAAAATAGTTAAAAATGTTTTGAAAGATAATACCAAGTACGAACATTACGACATAAGGGGGGTTTACACGGTCAAACGGTTCGTCGAACGCTGTCCGACAGACAAGTGTTTGAAGTGATGTTCGAACGTGTGAACAGGGTATTTGGTTGTCGAACACGTTCCGTGTTCGACAACAAAATACCCCGTTCACGCGTTCGAACATCACTTCAAACACTTGTCTGTCGACCCGCGTTCGACGAACCGTTTGACCGTGTAAAACCCCCTATAAGAGGTAACAATGATACAGGCGAAGAAAATTCTTTATAACCAAATACCTAAATTAATGGTTAAGATATATTGATATATTGGCGCGCATATAGAGAATTTTAACCAATACTTTTACCACTACTACTACTACTACTACTACTACTACTACTACTACTACTACTACTACTACTACTACTACTACTACTACTACTACTACTACTACTACTACTACTACTACTACTACTGCTGCTGCTACTACTACTACTACTACTACTACTACTACTACTACTACTACTACTACTACTACTACTACTACTACTACTACTACTACTACTACTACTACTACTACTTATAAAACTTGGCCAAAAATTAGAAATTCATTAGCAAATTCATAATCTATTTTGGTTTTGCAACATACACTTAAACTTACTGTATACAGTATGTGTAAATGAGTGTTCATAATAAATCTATTTTTAAGATGTGTACATAAGTGCCAATAATACACTTATTTTACATCAGATATGCATAAGTGGGCACCAAAACGCAATATTCTCAGTACTTCTTGTATAGCGCTCGACTCAGAAAGTAACAAACCCGTGTTCGAACCACAGAGGTGCGTTAGGAAGTGCATCTAGCTTTAATTTTCTAACTCCAACCTGTTTGCGCCTACCCCCATTCGAATGGAGATAAACAGTGTCACATTAAAGGGTAAACAGTATCTTTTGTTTGCAAAAAAAAAAAAAAAAAAAAAGCTGAAAAGTATTAAAAAACGCAAAAAAAAAAATAGTATTTTAATCTTTTTAATTATTTAAGGTCCGATTTCTTAAACAGTGTAAACCTAGGATACCATATTGTTAGTTAGCTAGACACACACATATGGATTTCATAAACGCATCTGACGATGTTCTGTGTATGGCTAGGATCCCTCGTGAGATCCTAGCCATATGTAGAACCGCGTCAGAAGCGTTTATGAAATTCATTTGTGTCTGTCTAGCTAACTAACAATATGGTGTCCTAAGTTTACACTGTTTAAGAAATCGGGCTTAAGTATTCGAGCAATGACTTGTGAATAACTGCTAAACGCCGAATAAATTCCCAAATAACAAAAATTATTAATAAAATTCCCCATTGAAAATTAGGACGTTGTTTCATCATTATTAAAACTTTCTGCTAACGATGTTATCTCCCCCCCCCCTTATAATTATGAGTACAATTAGAATTAAAAAAAAAATCCCTTTTCGAGAAAAATACACCAAAAAAAAAAAAAATATGTATATTGTATTATTCATAATTTGATTCACTTGTTTCCAGGCGAAATAATTCCAGTTTTGTAACAATTCTGTTTTATGACTTTAAGTAATTTTATAATTTTTTTTATTTTCTCTTTTTTCTTTTCCTTAATAAGTTGTTTCTCCTGCTGGGCTTGTTGCTTGACTCATGATAATAATAATAATAATAATAATAATAATAATAATAATAATAATAATAATAATAATAATAATAATAATAATAATAATAATAATAATAATATAATGATTAATACTACTACTACTACTACTACTACTACTACTACTACTACTACTACTACTACTACTACTACTACTACTACTCCTACTACTACTACTACTACTACTACTAATAATAATAATAATAATAATAATAATAATAATAATAATAATAATAATAATAATAATAATAATAATAATAATAATAATAATAATATCAGTCTACGAGTTGAAACTACAAAAGCCTATATTTTGCTGAAGCCCTGGCTCGTAGTTTAATTACTAAGGGAAACTTTGAGTAATCAGACTCTGCAATTCTCATTAAGAAATTCAGAGTTGTGGGAAAACAAATTAAGTGGGGAAAACTCATATTGGAAACTATTCCGAACAAGCATATCGAATTTATGCCTTGCATAGTAATAGGGTCATGTCATCATATGATTCTTTAATGAGCTATGTATGTGTGAGTGTATATGTGTGTTCGTGTGTGTATGTGTGTGTGTGTATGTGTATGTGTGTATGTATGTATGTGTGTGAGTTTGTGTGTGTGTGTTCGTGTGTATGTATGTGTGTGTGTGTGTGTTTCCTGCAGTCTAACAATCCATCATTACTAAAGTCTCTCTTAATTTCCAGATCAGGAAATTAGAACATTGTAATAATGCGTTTATTTCCTATTGTAGAGAGAGTTAGATGGGTTCGATGTTTTTTGAGAGCCTCTAGTTGGGGTCATTAATGACTACCTTTGTACAATATTGATGTTTCTGTTTTACGCAGGTTAATATCTTTGTCTGAATTATATATATATATATATATATATATATATATATATATATATATATATATATATATATATATATATATATATATATATATATATATATATATATAAAGGTAAAGGTCGCCAGGTTTCAGTTCCGATATCCATCTGAGATGCTCCTCAGAACGTCAGCCGGGGCAAGCCCCAACCCCCCACTGTGGTGCACAGCCACAACAGTAACCTCCCAGTAAACAGATTAAACTCTCGGTCCTCGATCTGCCGACGCCATGATTACGAAGCCAGCGCGTTACCACTGTACTATATTGCTTAGTAGTTCTGTTTTATAAGGGGTCACTATTCCTCGCAATTTCTCTATCTACTCATTTCTTTTAATTGCCTTATATTTGACAGATCTTTCACCTTCTCCTTTATTTTCCTGCTTTTTGTCTTCCTGGTCCATTAGCCTGTTACAAACGTAATCGTAATCCTCTCTTTGTACATGACTATGGCACTGTCATCTATTTGCTGACACTCTTTCCGAATTCTGAAAAAAACTTTTGTGGCTCCCCTGAGTCTGGCGAAATTCATTCATATTTTCTTGATTATTTTTTGAGCCAGTGTTATAATTCATGTCGTTTCTGATCCAAAAAGGAACTAATTTTTTTTATCATTTTTTTTTCAGTTTCTGTCGTAATGTGATTTTTATCAAAAATTCTTCTCTCTTACCCTGAAGTAATAGGCACAGGTGCCTGCAAAGAACCTTTTTATGAAATGTTATTTTAGTCTTCAGTATCTGATATATGATATTATCTCTATTTTAGCATGCGCGGCAACATGCAGCAACTCTCTCTCTCTCTCTCTCTCTCTCTCTCTCTCTCTCTCTCTCTCTCTCTCTCTCTCTCTCTCTCTCTCTCTCTCTCTCTCTCTCTCTCTTTGTGTATGCATGCATGTATGTATGTATGCATGCATGGATAGATGTGTGTTTGTGTATGTATGCATGCATGTATGGATGGATATATATATATATATATATATATATATATATATATATATATATATATATATATATATATATATATATATATATATATATATATATATCTGTCTATTTGACTGTATTTTTGTCTATCTACTTTTTTTTCTATATATTTATGTATATTATTAGCGGCATCACTCTTGTTACCTTCTGCTTCCCATAACCAGACAAAGAATCCTTATCATGAGGAGATGACTGTGTCTCTTCGGAAACCCATATTCGAGCTCACCGCGGTGCGTTAAGGAGGGGATCCAGCCTTAATTCCCCATCTCCAACCTGCTTCTTTCCACCCCCATCCGAATACCTTTAATAGTGACACATAAAATGGTCAAATGTCTAATGAAATTTTGTAAAAAAAAAAAAAAAAAAAAAAAAAAAAAAAAAAAAAAAAAGAGAGAGAGAGAGAGAGAGAGAGAGAGAGAGAGAGAGAGAGAGAGAGAGAGAGAGAGAGAGAGAGAGAGAGGAAAAATCAGAATTTGACGATTTTTATTTTTTTTACAAAAAAAAAAAAGTAAATATTAAGGAAAAATCAGAAGTTGACGATTTTTATTAAAAAAGAAAAAGGAACATTTCTGGACATAGATTAAGAATATCAAGGTTGGTTATGGTCTAACAGTAGCAAAATCTATTAGCATTTATTTTGAAGGTGGCAACCCTTTATCCCCCAAGGAGCTGAGAGGAGTGGTTGAGGTATGCGTGGATCGTGGTGACTGCGCATTTCTTGGCTCGGCCACCCCTCTTACAAGGGGGAATGAGGCATATGTATATGTATGTGAAGGGGGGTAAAACATGTATATAATGTTAAAGATAAGTTTCATTGTGTTTGTAATTACCCAAAATTTTCAGTGATTACCAAATGGATTAATACTTGTTCCGGTTTTACGTCACGGACTCCCTTTTCTACCAAGGGCTAGGACGGTTGCCTTCTTGCGAAGGACTTGTTGTGGCAGATGTAATCGTTACCCTGAGCGCATGCCCTTGCTAACCTCAGACCGTGACGAGGCGCGAACCCTCGACCTGACGCCTCAGAGTCGCGGACGCTACCGCTTGAGCCACGGTGACTACACCAAATGGATAAATACTAAATTGTTTTAAACTAATTTACTAACTAACCAGTTCTTTTTCTATGCCTACATCAACACTGAATATTCTTGGATATTCGTTACACTTCTCGTATTATCCCTTCACAACTGACAAGTCACAACACTCCCCATCTCTCTCTTTTACTTTTTGCTTTCTTCGTGCCCAGACTCGATGAGGGCAGCTTGTTTTTTATATATATATTTTTGGCCCATCCTGGTGTTACACTCATAAAAAAGTAATAGATCTTCGAATGCTTTGGAATAAGTGTTCCCCTGCGTGTCGTAAAAGTCGACTAAATGGGGCGGAGCGAGGGGGCTGGGAATCCCCTCTTCTGTATTTAATTCCCACAAATAGTCAAAGTATTATATTTGACTCAGCCAACCTCTTGAATATGGCTTTGGTATATGGATCTAAAAGTTAGAGATAATTGATAGCACGTTTGTGAGAAAAAAAAAACATGGATGTGTTAGCATTGGAGAAAACGCTGTGAGTAGATTTCGGGTGCATGAGTATGCGCTTTGATTCAACCCATCATTTACAATGGTGATTATTGTCTTTGTATATAATTATGTAGATTGAAAGATAATTTCGAAGATCTGTTATCGTCCATTGTTTGGTAGTCACCGTGGCTTAAGCGGTAGCGTCCGAGACTTTGATGCGTCAGGTCGAGGGTTAGTGCCCCGTCACGGTCTGAGGTTAGCAAGGGCATGCACTCTGGGTAGCGATTACATCTGCCAAAACAAGTCCTTCGTAAGAAGGCAACCGTCCTAGCCCTTGGTTGAAAAGGGAGTCCGTGACGTAAAACCTGAACAACAAGTTATCGTCCACTGTTTACAAACCTGTTATTAGTATATCCGATTTATTTCATATATTTCAATGAAAACAAGTGTAAACATTAATATAGCTTAGTTAATTTTTTTTTTTGTTATTATCCGAGAAAATGTGTCCTCTCTGTCATGGCTTGATAAAGGCTTTTGATACTGGTAGTCATATTGAATGACACAGACAATAATGATATATATATATATATATATATATATATATATATATATATATATATATATATATATATATATATATATATATATATATATATATATATAAGATATGAGATGTCATAATTGGTTCTAAATAAGATTTCTCTATACAATATATCTTATATTGAAATGAAAAGTATTAATATGCTCACACCTACGATATACAAATAGAAAAAATTAATTTATCAGAAATAAACAGATATGTGACAGTTAGACTGAAATACAATGAAAAATAAAATAGCCTGAAAAAGTAGACAGACATCCCTATATATCTCTTGTCTCAACCAGATACAGGATTCCTCTCTCTCTCTCTCTCTCTCTCT
>JAXCGZ010012744.1:0-2500 GCA_037179515.1 Halocaridina rubra
CTAAATAGCTTTCGTAGTGACTGCCAGTATGACATATGTCTATTGTTACGAAAATATTCTCAGTGTCTTTTTCACAATCACCCTTCTTAAAGAACAAGGTCATTTACTGTTTATTGTTTTGTTTGATGTTTATATTTCAGTAAGCATGAGCATTGTCGTATCATAGCCTTAAAATCAGAACTTAATATCTTGAAGGGAAAGACTATTGTGAGCACCTTTCTGTATCATTATGGTAAAGTAAAATATGTATTTCAGGCTACTGTTTTAGCCCTTTCAAGAACGGTACCAGCTGCTGTTCCTGGCATTTGTTTCCTCTCTGGAGGTCAGTCTGAAGAAGAAGCAACAGTCCATCTTGATGCAGTCAATAAATGTACAGCTGGCAAGAAACCTTGGGCTCTAACCTTTAGCTATGGACGTGCCCTTCAAGCCTCGGCACTGAAGGCATGGAGTGGCACCAACGTGAAAGCTGGACAAGGGGAACTTCTTAAAAGAGCCAAGGCAAATGGACTGGCATGTGTTGGCAAATATGCAGCTGGCAGTTCTTCGGGAGCTGCAAGTGAATCTGGCCTCTTTGTTAAAAATCACCAATACTAAGAAAGTTTATCTCATTTTCTTTTCGTTTATGGTGTTGGTTGTGGATTGATCTTAAAATAAGTAGCTTTTGAATTCATCTTTTTTTCCTTTTATTATCTGAAGAGAAATAGTCATTGGAAAAAAGTTGGACATTTCTGAATCATATTACGATTACCAAATTATTAGGTTTTTCAGTTCAATTCCATATGGTGTGATAAAACAGAGATATGAATGAAATTATATTATCATAAGTGGAAATCTATATATAATATATTCTATTCAGCATTTTGGAAGCTGAATAACTTTATATTAGCAATAACATTCAATGTAGCACACGTATATAGTTAAAACACCAGGGGCCTAATAAATTTTTTTCTGCTAAGATTTTATGTCTAACCCTTAACATACCAACATTCCTGATCTTTTCTCTGTACGATGCTAGATATCGTGTGAAAGAAAAATATTGCTTTATATGGGAATAATGTTCTTCTGGTCCAATTTTGTGTACATAATCCTATATAAGAGATATGGATAGGAGCTGGTTCAGTGAATGCTAGTGTTGGTCTGAATAAATATTTCTAAATTGTGGATAAAGATATACCAGTTCTAATATAAGCAATATGAACCCACAATATAAGTTACCTTGGTCTAAAATCACCACTGGTAATTTCTGCTGTTGTAGCTCTGTCATAGCTTGGACTAATCTATGAATAAAGACTAGCTAATGACATACATTATATGTTTGCGTACTTGCTACTGGCTGCTTGATAGTAAGCTTATTGCATGGGTAGAAAGCAACTTTGCTTTGGAGAGAGCTCGTGGAAGTAGTATTTGGTTGCTTATACATCACATATAACTTGCATTTTATAATATAATCACATTTGTGAAATATTTTCATCCATGTTGCTTATGTTTTCTAGTGCTTAAATCCTAGCTTTCAGACAGATTTAATCAAGACATAAATTTGGTTTGCAAAAACATAGCTCTCAAAATTGAATAAGATTGCTCTATTGTAATGAAGCTATGAGGTTCATATTGTCGGAAATGACTAGTACTGAAGATATTGGGTCTTGGAATTATTAAGTAGTAATTCCCATTACCCTCTCTTATGTCGTATTCTTTGCATTTTTTTTTTCACATGTCATTTTTAGGGTGGTAGATCTTATTGGAGATTGATTGCATAAAATTAAAATGCATTGCAGTTTGAAGGAAAGTGATAACTTACTAATGGCTTTATTTAGGGTTTGTGTGACATTTTGTGAAGGGCATTATTACTGGAGAACAGCTGATCAAAATCCAATATCTTCAGAGAAAAGCATGTAAGGATTGCATTAAAGGAAAATATTGTTAGGGGGAAAATCTAGCGCCATTAAACAAGATCTTCGTATGGAAAAGAGATATATATGGACTTAAAAAAATAAATAAAGAATGGAGCTCTCTCGTCAAAGTAAAGGAACAATTTCCAAAAGACCAAAATTCACTTTTTACTTTTAGAGCAACTTTGTGAGAAACATAATAACATTTATTATTCATAATTAACTTTGTCTGATTGAAGCTGCTTCATATGCAGTTAAAACATCAGTAAAAAATCAGCATATATGGTTAGGAATGTCTATTAAGTACACTTGATTGCCAGAGATCTTTATTTCAAGATTCCTTTCTGAACTTATGTATTCAGAGTTCAGGTCGTTCTGGGTATATTTTCTTTTAATATTCATAGAGGTGATTTTCAAAGGAATCGCATTAAAGAAAAACAGCGGCTCAAGCTTGGCCATAGGAGACAGGGAAACTTTGACCCAATTTCTTAAGCAGTGTAAATCTAGGATACTATATTGTTAGTTAGTTAGACACACAAATAGATTTCATAAACGCATCAGAAGCGTACTGTGTATGGCTAGGATCCCGTACGGGATCCTAGCCATACACA
>JAXCGZ010012744.1:7500-10000 GCA_037179515.1 Halocaridina rubra
TTGAATATTATCATCATTCACCTCTTGGTTAATAAGGTTAAGAAATAAACTTTTTTTTTTTACTTGGCACTCCAGTTTGCATGATTTATTTAAGTGCTATTGACTCCTGTCATTATAGCTTAAGAATTTGCCAGAAGAAATAATTGCTTAAAATCTATAGCAATCCATAACCTATTATCACCAGATATTTGAAACTGTCAATCAGTTGATTAGTTACATACCTACATTACCAGTCATACTATTTGTAATGAAGGCTCGCGCCCCGTCACGGTCTGAGGTTAGCAAGGGCATGCACTCAGAGTAACGATTACATCTGACAAAGCAAGTTCTTCGCAAGAAGGCAACCGTCCTAGCCCCTGGCACAAAAGGGAGTCCATGACGTAAAACCGGAACAAACAAAAAAACTATTTGTAATGAAGCTCATATGATAACCCCTATTTTATATATCTTTTTTAAGTGGATTTCCGTTCATTTCAAGGAATACTGTAGGAATAGAGTACAGTAAGCTAAGTCAGCTATAAATGCAATACAGTTAATTGCTTATAAAACGCCTGCATTATCTAATGATATGAACCTACTCGTCACATGATTTACACCAATGAAAATTTGTTTTACAAGCCATTATGGTAGACACGAAAATGCGAATTACGCATGACAAATAAGGTTTGAAATGTAATAAATCTGAAACGTTGAATTATAGCTTGAATAAAATACAGCCACATAATTCACCATAATGACCAATTTTTCATTCTGCATATCCCAATGCTTTTATGCTCCTATTAATTAGGTAATATGATTAACACATTTAAACAATTAGATTTAATTGCTCAATGTATGCGAAGATTCTTCAGTGCTGATGAATAACACCTTGTAAACAATGCTAATGTAATCTTAGAGTATATAAGATTACATAGGTATAAATTGCTGATTATAAAGGAGTATTTTTCATTACTGATACATAACACCCCTTCGTAACTTAGATGTAACTATTACGAAGTATTTTTATATAATTCTAAATAATCATAAATATTATAATTAATGTATGTATATATATATATATATATATATAATATATATATATATATATATATATATATATATATATATATATATATATATATATATATATATATATATATATATATATATATATGTATGTATGTATGTATGTATGTATGTATGTATGTATGTGATTACCTAATTGTGTTTACGGGAAAGAGCCCAAAGCTCGTATCTTCCCGTCTCCTGATCGGTTCCATTTTAGACTTAGTGATACTTATCGTACCTGTCCTTAAAACTATGGATTGAGATAGCATTAACTACCTCCTCGCTTAGCCAATTCCAATTATCAACTACTCTTACACTGAAAAAGTATTTCCTTACATCCTGCAAACAAGTTTTCTTACGAAGCTTCAAACTATGACCTCTAGTTCTAGAGCCAGCCATATCGAAATATCGATCCCTATCCACTCTATCATAACCATGAACGAATTTAAAGACTGTCACCATATCCCCCCTTACTCTTCTAGCTTCGAGTGATGGCAAGTCTAATTCCCTCAGCCTCTCATCATAACCGAGATTGCGTATTTCTGGCACCAGTTTCGTGGCATGTCTTTGAACTTTTTCAAGCTTAGCTATGTGCTTTTTCAAGTGCGGATTCCAAAAGGGGGCTGCATATTCGAGTTTTGGCCTCACATAGGTTACATAAATATTTCTGAACATTTCCTTGTCCATGTGCCTGAAGGCTACCCTTACATTTGATAAGAATGCATATGCTGCCCTTACTACGCCATTTATATGTATTTCTGGAGACAAATCTGCCAGTATGTTTACTCCTAGATCTCTCTCATTTTCTGTCTCTTGAAGTTGCACTCCAGCCACCGAGTAGTCAAGCTTGGGCCTTCTTGCACTTGTACCCATTCTCATTACCTTACATTTTGAGGTATTGAATTTCATTAGCCACTTTTCTGACCACTCATGCAGATTATTTAGATCCTCCTGAAGTTCTCTACCATTGTTCTCGTTTTTTACTTTCTTCACAATCTTTGCATCATCTGCAAACATATTCATGAATGAATTTACAGACTCTGGTAGGTCATTTACATATACAAGGAAAAAAAGTGGCCCTAAATTGAACCCTGTGGAACTCCACTACTAACTCTTCTCCATTCAGACACTGAGTGTCTTACTCTAACCCTCTGTTCCCTTCCTTCTAAGTAAGTTTTTATCCATTCCAAAACATTTCCACCTATTCTAGCCATTGAGTGCAGCTTCCTAATAAGTCTCCCATGTGGAACAGTGTCAAACGCTTTCTGGAAGTCTAGGAATATGCAATCTGCCCAGCCCTCTCTTTCCTGTAAGATTTGGCTTACCTCATCATAAAATTCGAATAAGTTTGTTACTGTTGATCTATCTTCTCTGAAGCCATGTTGCCTCACTGACAAAAAGTTGAAGGATTCCAAGTGAAGAGAGATATGTTTCCTTAGTAGTTTCTCCATAA